>JAODAL010026860.1:0-55965 GCA_025379985.1 Phyllomedusa bahiana
CAGGGCTCTGCCCCAGGAAATTTCCGGGAAATTTAAAGGAAAAGGGAAATGCTATAGACTCAAAACCTTATTGGCAGAGCTTTGGAGACTTGTAAAGAAATACATGTGACATTGATGAAACTGGGGTACCTACCAACTGCGTGAGACCAAAGTCACGATTTGACTTTCTAGTCCTAACAAAACTTGTCGGCTTTAACTTTTTTAATTCAATTCCTTCTGTCGTAAACCCGTGCTGGGGCATTGTAATGCACAATGCTTCATCATTACTTCTTGAATTCCAACAAAGGAAAGTTGACTTGAGATATTTGCTTCAGGAATGTAACAAATCTAAGAATCCCAGTACTGTCAAATCTGTGGCTTTCAAGTTGTTGCAAATCAAATCTCAGGGTTTTGTATCAGCTGGAGAGGTACAGGTTGGAGATGACTGCTAGAAGCTTGTAAAATCAGTGCTTAACACCATTCCTGCCCAGGCCCTTTCAGAAAAAAAGGGAAACCCCCACCCCCCAACTATATTTTGCAATATGGCCAATTATGTCAATCTGATTTTGGAATGCTTATTTTTTTTGGGATAAGTCTGGAACTCGATTTCACACATACAAAAATCTACAGAATTCAGTGGAGGGGTAAGTAAAGATGAAGCCCCCCATTTTTTTGAAAGAAGATGAGATGCCACCCCTTTTTAAAAGGCTTCCCCCCTAGGGAAGCACCCGGGGGGACTAAAAGGGGTAGTTTAAAAAAAAAAAATCTTACAAAAAAATTGACTTTATTTGTATCCCCCACGCCAAAAAAGTACTATTAAAAAAGGTTTCCTGTTGCTAAACACCGTAGAAGAAAGAATTACAAATGCCAAAATTACTTTTAGTTGTGAGTCTTTTTACATTCCCTAACTATTGGAATAAATTTAATCAAGACTCAATCAACACTATTTCATAGCAGTAGCAATAAAGTACACTTCAGCCCACAAAAAATTTACCCTCACTGAAGTCCATAGTACAAAAAAGTTTAGTTGCAGATAATGGTGGTGCTGCACAAATTTCAAAAATAGAAAATGTTTGGAACTTTTTTTTTTGGGGACCAAACATAACGAAAAGTTCGTTTGGATTTGGGAATCATACAAATGAGAATACAGAAACACTTTTTTTTTTTTAAAATTGAAACCAAAAAGCAACCGGCCAAGTACTTTTTCTATTTGCCCCCCTTTGGAAAATAGGGAAACCCAAAAAAAATTCTGACACTGAATGACCTAATTAGAAAGTACATCTTGTTCCGTAAAATAAAAGCCCTCATGTCTGTATAGATGGAAAAATTAGTTATGGCTCTTGGAAGGCAGGAAGGGCAAAACAAACATGAAAAAAATAGGCTGTGGCAGGAAGGGGTTAAAAATCTAGTCCTAAAACACTTCAAAGTAACAAGTCAGCATTTCTGTGTATCCACATCCATTTAAAACACTAGAAATCTCCATGAGAAAGCATGGGATACTATGGGGATGAAAATGGACCTTCTCACCCTTCCAATTTCCCATTTTAGGTTATTATTGACAAAAAGGGGAAATAAAATTATGGGCCAGGGAGAGGGCCTTTTGCGGGGAGCCCCGAACCACCAGCCCATCAGATAAAAAATACAAGACCAAAGAACAGATTTAAATTCTAAATTAAAATGTCCTATATTTTTACTTTAGGGTCACCCTAAACCCTCAACTATCATTTCTTCCCAAATTTTGTAAACCCCTTTGGGGGTTTTGAAAATTCCCCACTCCCTCCTCCTTTTTAACCCCAATGACATTTTATGTTTCAAAGATGATGATTTCAGTCTGGCAGGGGGTTTTCCTTAACCCTTTTTTTCCCACCGCACCCCCGGGGGAAATTCATTTAGGGTTTTTCTTCTACTCCCATGGTGATTTTAGGTAATTCCCAGGACAGTAAATTTCAGGATTCCTTACTTGGGCATGTGGGAAAATAGAACATGAAATAAAACCTTTATTTTTCAGGGTTTTTTTGGGCCAATGCTCTGCCAAGGAAATTTATGGTTTTCCCAAAAACCTCTGGGCCCAGGGGGCGGGAAATTTCCCCAAAATTCAGGTCCCTCTCAGGGCTCAAAACCCCTTTTTAAAAATTTTCCCTTTAATGCAAAGGGAAAAAAAACCCAAAGGCCCAGGTGTCAACACTAAAAATCCAATGGGTCCAGACTCATTGTTTTTTTTTTGAGAAACTCTGGAACCATGTAAGGAATTATGTGACATTGATGAAATCGCGGTACCTCCAAGGGGGGTGAGTTTTTCATTAGCTTTCCCAATAAAAAAGAAAATTTTTCCTGGCTCAAGTTTTGTCCCCAAACCCTTATTTCATAATCTCCAGTTCGGTCGTTGTAAACCACAGCCTTAAACCATTATTTTGGCAGTCCAAACCTGGGAAAAGATGACATTTGGTATTTTTCCGTCTGGTTTAAAGTTTAAGGATTCAAATTTGAATCCTGACAATACCAACCCTTTTACAAAAAAAACAATTCACTGAGATCATTCATTTTGCATCAGCTGGAGAGCTACAAGTTGAAGGTGATTGATAGAAGATAGCAAACATTTTACAGAACAACATTCCTGACCTTGTTCCTTCAGAATCATTGGGAAAATTTACCCCCAAAATATATTTTGAATATGGCCGAATAGCTACAAATTTATGGAAAAATTTTTTTTGGGAATTCTTGCTTGCTCTGGATGAGGTCATGGGGTTCCTGGGGAGCCAAACCCCGAGCCAAGAAAAGAAATCTACAAATCCCATTGGAGCTTGATCAAAGAACCTTCTGGGTTAAAAGATGCTAAACACTTTTAAAGGAAGGCCCCCCCCTTTTCATATTTCTCATGAGTTTGAGGGTAACAATTATACCTAATTTAGAAGACCTTTGGTTGAGTTTTATTGTATTTTGACTCTAACACTATCTAGAAAATGGATCTAGGTTCTAAGTAGTCTTTAAAGGGAATCTCTAGTCACAATTGTTCTGTTTGGGCCCCGTAACCCTTAAATCTATTTTGGGGACAAACACGATTCTGTAGGGGAGCACGGAATAATGTACTTGATCCATTGAACACCTGACACCAAAAAAATCCTTAAAATTTTTATGGAATTTCAAGGATTTAAAACCTTTTAAAAATACATAACAAAATTTTTAATAATTCTCAAAGTACTTCCATACTTTTTTTTAATTGTAACTTACGTTTTGTTTTCCCACCATAATTTCTTGACCATAAACCTGGCCCAAATTTTTCAATAGAAATTAATTTCATGTAGTTTTGCTTTTAAGATCAGATTTTCCCAGTCATTTATACAAAGTTCAAAATTTGGGGAATGAAATATTTTTAGAAAAAATATGGGAGGTATTTGAAGATTTAAGGGGAAACTTAAAAAAACCAGCAGAGGATCACAAAATGGGAAATTTATGCAGTTTTCCAAAGGGGGAATTTTTACAGTAAAATTTAAACCAAATTTGGGAAATGAAAAATCATTTTTGGCTTTTCGGATTTCCTAAAATAAAATTTTTTCCTTGAAGGGGGCTTCATTTCCCCTAAAGGATTTTCAAAGAAAGGACTAAAAAAGAAATAGGCCAAATTTTTTTTAAAGGAAAACCCTAGCCTAATGGGGTTTGCTCGCAAAGTCTTAACCCTTTGGGGGCCCCTGGGGCAGAGCTTTCCTGGCCCCCCCAGCCAACGAACCACTCGTAGTATAAAAAACATTATTAAAACTTTCCCCCATCTTTTTGGGCCACTTTTGGTCAAACCCCGGGTCACCCACATGACTGACTACGCCCGAAAAATACAAAAAGAAAAAACTCCACATCCAGGGTCCCCCCCCCCCCTCCCATTTGGTTAGACGCATGAAAATTCTCCCAGCCCAACTTTCCTCCGAACTTACCACACAAACCTCTTGGGCTTCTACTTACAGACTACCCTACCCTGTTTGTGGGATACAGTTTTTTTGTAGGTAGACTTCTGCCCTCTAGGAGGTTTCCCCCCCCGTAGGTGGTGTTTTGTGTGTGAATAGCGTCAGTTTTTTTTCAAATTTTTGGTTTGTGCACACTTTGGGAAATACAAAATTTAACAGTCACCTAACGGGGAACATTTAATATTAACACTCATCAACTGAAAACCCGGACAAAATATGATTTGGTCCTAGGGAACCAGGAATGTGGGAAAGGCACCGGGTTTTGGTGACATGGTAAACCTCTGACAAAACCAATAGGTATGCAAGCCAAAAATTTTTAGGACATCAGGGGGGAAGGCCAAAAACTTAGATTCATGGGGCAAAGACATTTAACCTCATCAAGGAAGGATTTCCCAAAAGCTTACTATGCAAAGAACATTTTTGTATTACCGATTTACATATGATTTAAAATTAACTAAATTTTTGCTTTTAAGATCCATTTATCAATTTTCCTTTTTCAAGTTTTTGGATGTGAAACCTAAAACTCAATGTTGTTTTTTTAATCTGTATTGCTTTTTGTAAAACTAGGCAAAAACTCCATCCCAAATTAAAAGTTTTTTAAAAAGAGTACCCTTTCCTCATTAGATCTTTTTAAGTGCCAATTATCCCCGTCCACATTTTTACTTGGGAATTTGTTTCACAATTTTTGGGCGATGTCTTTAAATGCTGACGTGTCGGTTTGACTTTAAATAATTTTGGTTTTCCCCAAAGCTCACTACACTGCCTCTGACTGAACAGAGGGTCTGTTTTATCACCCATAGTAAAACCTATATCCCTGTGGCATCGACGAGCTGCATTGGTTTCAAGCCTGTCAGTCGCATCACTTCTGGTAGGGCACTTCTGCCCTGATGTGACAGACTGCATTCCCACATGTGATGTTGATTATAGAAACCACACCCAAGATTTAAGCTGCACACCAGAGCTTTCAAAGTGTTCAGTAAGCCATATGCTCAAGCACCATTTTTCCTCTAGGACTACTACAATCTCTTTTCAGTACGACATGACTTATGTTTACTCCCATCTTTTGAATAACATGACTTATTTTTATATCTACTGCCTATAACACTTCACTTTTTAATTTTACAGACTACATACCCACATCCACTGATTAAGGGTAATAGCGTCGGCAGTACCGGAAACAAGTTGGGACTTTACGTGATGGGGCCGTGCATGAAAGAATTTAAATAAGGGATAGCTTTAAATAGAGCTAGGTTCATATGGGGTCGACACTTATTTGGGTGTTGCTCTGTAATTAGGTTTAGTGTATACTATTTTTCAAATATAGGGAAAGTTTTTCCCACAATTTCCTGATTAGTCGCGAGCGATATATCAGACAAATTTGAAATCGGCACTGTATTTACGTTGATATGGTGATTTTTTAGATCACGTGATTAAATATTAGGTATAAAATCTGTGCATAATCTATTAATATGCGGCCATTTCGGCACTTCCAGTCATTTTGGCGGCCAGCAAATCGGCTAGAGAATAGAGCAGGGTGAGAATGTGTCAGACGCATGACTGGATGTGGTATGAGGTTGCGATTGGCTGGAAAATCACATGACCAGGTCGTTTTAACACTAGAAAAGCCTTCCTTGTTCATGATCATTGTTGTCAGCGTCCATAGCATTAGTGACGTGCGCTCTGCGCTCTGTCCCTAACATCTCACGAAATTCAATTTTTTCACAAGCCACAATCAGCTCTACTTTTAGCTGTGAGTCCTAAAAAGTTAGTTAGATCAGGAGATTGTGCAGATTTTAGGTAGTTAGGCAGAGTAATTTCTAAAAGAGGCACCTACGCTGAGAAAGTCACGGGAGGAGCGGGGGGGGGGGTGCGCGGGACGAACACAAGACACGCTCTCTAAATGGATTGCGGATAATGTAACAGCCAAAAATTTGTTTATGACATTGCATTTGTGCCTTAAATTAGGCATTCAAATTCAAAAACAATCCTTACTATTGTGTATTGTTGGGCGTTAAACATTTTGGACCAAAATGTTTGAACAGAATAAACCTCAGATTTATATTTTTTTCCATGTAAACCTTGTTAGCATAATGCTTATTCCAAATGTTCCTATTGTACCCATTGATGGTTACCTTAGTCCATATGTGCCACAGTTTTTTGAATTTGAATGTCTATATGTAAGCTGCCACACAGTGTTGCATTTAGGTTTTACCATGTGGCAAAACCAATTGTTTTTGTACTGTATGCCTTAATAAATTAGGATCATATCTTTTTCAAACTTAACTGCAGGCTATATGTTAGGTGCAGAAACACCCACTTTTTTTATCCAGTATACACCTTCAGATAGGTGTTTTTTCAATTTTTGCCCAGGTCCAAGCTTTGTTGATATACCACCTTGCAGTTGAATTTGAATCAGCAAACTTTTGTAGTCACCACAGTGTACTGATAGGTGGCCAAAAAATACCTCTTTTATTATCCGTATACATTTGTCAGACTGAGTGTTTTTCACTGTTTGGCCATTCAGCTTTGAGTTGAATAAAGCGTACCTACACTTAAAAGTTTCAATCACAGCAATTTTGTTTTAGAATTTGAGAATAGCTGTGATTTGGCCATCTCTTAATAAGACTTTTCAAAACTCTTTCCAGACTTATTACATCAAATATTTATCTTTCTAAACTTGGGAGCGAAATTCAGCTGGTGGTAACAAGCTAGCAAAGAGAGGGGGTAAGTGACAATGGATGTAGTATGTACACGAAGAGAAGTTGCTCCGTCCTGTGCAAGCGACAACACGCATGCCAGCGGAGTCTGAGCGCGTGAGAGTGCAAGGGCGCAGGACGGTCAGGCCTGTCTCAGTCAGCTGGTCAGGATCCCTGTGACAGTCTTCAGTAACTAACAGCGTCGCCAACAGCTGAATCTTCTGTGGTTAATGCAACCTGCATCCAGCAGTCTCTACCATCCTCTTCCTTCCATCACCAAACCACTCACAGCCACAAAATGTCGTCATCGTCCCTCAGTCCATTCCAACCATGAAGCCGAAGGCATGCCCAAATGTCACTCGATTGATCCCCACCAACTGTGGCAAATAATCCCATTTACTGAAGTACCTCTTTGATGACAAAATGCGGTTGGAGGAGTCAGAAGGCCATGTTAAAAGCTCAAGAGGCCAAAGAGATGATATCCTCTGCTCTTACACCCATTACTATGCCATCAGAGTAGAGAAGGAAGCCGGTCAATCGCAAAAATCACCAGGCGGTCGGCAACGCCTTGCAGGCCCTCTTCTTGTAGCCCACAGCTTCTGGATGCAGAAAGTCAGGACGACCAAGTCACCAGGTGTGTGGAGTGATGGATGAACGACGACAATTGCGGAATCCAACGAGGTCATTCAGCAGATCTAATTTCGATGATAAGAGAGTTAGAAAATAGAGTATATTGCTATGCGAGCGCTCATCACAGGATGAGGAGGAAGACCGATCGAGTAGGTGTCAGAAACACGGTGGTCCCCGCACCTCAAAAACGGGGAGGGCGGACTCAGAAGTACAGCTGATAATGATAGATTCCGCCAGCCATGGGTCAATCTTAAAACCCTCCCGTCAACCTCGCATAATCGCCGACAAAAAGGTCCAGGACCACTCAAAGCCTGGGCCTTCTTTGAAACACACACACATCGATTTAACCCAGCGATGTCATAATCCGCATTTTAACAGAAATAACCTTAAGTAGAGGCAAGAATCATAGTTGTATTATAAAACACACTCACTGCCAACATGTTCTAGTCACATGTCAGATCGAATGCATGAGTTTAAATGAGGCAACACTTGCCAAAAAAGGCCACACCAACCGCCAGGCTTTCCACCACTGTCACACCCTCTGTGTCCTCCTCCTCCTCTGACCACCACACTAAGCGTGTTTCCTCAGCAGCCCCATGTCCTCTGGCGCGAGTCATGATCAGTGGATCAGCCTCCAGCAAGTTCGCACGAGTAATCCAACCAGAAGAACCCATCCTAATCCCCTTCTCCTTCCGCCAGTGTATGACAGTACATAATCACGCCGAGACAGAGGCCAGTCGTAAGCAGCCAGCCTTCTGTCTTCCAGTAACTTGATCCAAAGAAACCACTTTTAACCCAAACCACTCCCAAAGCCAAAAGCCTAAAGTCCAGCATTGCCAGCTTTTGCCTTGGAAATGTTTGCCTTCCGTCTGGTGGAATCACGACATAATGATCACTCCATGTCATGTGGCGGCCATTGTCCTCTTGCCCAAACTACCAGATCGCATTCAGGCACTTTCTTTTGCCAGAAAGCCTGTTCCCTGCCCAGGCCACCACGTGTCCCTAAGATTTCAAGCGCTTCTGACCTTGACAACTGTGTCCGGAAAAAGTCCATCTACCACCGAACGCATGGAGCATGTAACACGGCCAAGGGCCGCTAATACTCGACACAAGTCTCACTTGGGAGTGATGTCGTACTTGGGGTAGACGTGTGGCTCTCAGGCTCGGCGGCATCGCACATTAAAAACCGTGCAGGGATGAGTGCAGTAGGCTCTTTCATCTCCAAGGTCCTTCTGGTGCATCATGTAACCCAAGAAACCAATGCCAAGTATAAAATATACTGTTCTTTGAGGACACGTCCCCACACAGGGTCAGGCGTAGCTGTGACGGCTCCCGCAAAGAGACCAAGAGGCGCTGCAGGGTGACAAGAAGTGTCTGTAGACCAGGAAGGTTGTGCTATAATGGTCGAAATCTGCTGGGCCATGCCCTTAAGATCGGTAAGCAGAGCCATCCCTTGCCCTGCACATGTCCTGAACCTTGCGTCGTCCAGAAATTTCTTCAACAAGAGCTTACCCGTGAACTGGTACTGCTGTCTGAGGACAGGCTCGAGGTCTGAGTTCCCACGTTCCGCCGTTCGCACCTGCTCGTCCCGCCTGGCTAGCGTTGCAGGTGCGTCATCTACGGACCTCCACCCCGTAAACACCGTCCTTCATGTTGCCGTGGCTAACACGCTGGAATTCCACCCTCCACATGCTTCCGCGATTGTGGGAGCAATGCAATTGCCCTTAACGAAGTGACACATGGACTGACAAATCAGCGTTGCGGACTGCTCGGGGTGATGAGCCACTAGAGTGTGGAGGCAGGTGAAAGAGCATCTGCACATCCTTGCCAGTTTGGAAGAACCACCAAAAATGGTCAGCGTGGACGATTTCCTTTTCCGCATGATCAATTGTGGTGATCTTAGTTTCTGGGAACGATCGTTTGACCTCTGAAACAACAGTCCCGCACAGATCTCGACGGAGCGAGAGGATCTACTTAGACACAGATGACGGAACACGGAGCCTTTCTCTCCGTTCATATCCACAAGGCCCGACAGTTTCGACAATTTCATCGTTTCCCTTCATATAGTAATGTTGAGAGGCGGAATTTTTAATCGACAAAGTTGAAATCGGCAAGGTTTTTATGGTGAATCGCGAAATTTCCAGATCATGCGATAATTAAGTTTAATACATCTGTGACTATTAAGAATCGCAGTGCCTTTTTTTCTTCCAGCCGCTTCCTGTATTTTGGTGCAGGCTCAGCAAAACTGAGATTACAGAATAGATGAGCAGGTGTGAGATGTAGGGGGCGACGTCATGACTGGGATGTGATATGTTTAGCTAATTGGCTGGTGAAAATATCACATGACCGTCTGTTTTACATAAACAGCGTTTTTCCTGTTTCTAATTTTCACCTCGTTGTCTCTCATCGTCTGCATATGTGAAAAGGCGCGCGAGTCGCTCTGCCTGTGGCCAAACATGCTCAGCGAAAATAGTCTATTTCATGGCATCAGACATCTCACCTCTACTATTATCTGTGTCCTTTCCAATTTAGTAGATTAGAGATTTGAACATTTTAATGTAGTTAGCTAGAGATTTATAAAAATGTGCAGAATCAGCACTTAAAATAAACGCGGAGATATGCGTCGGGGGGGGGCCCCGTCTGGCGAAACACAGACAAGGCTCTATTAAAAACAAACACGTTGGATAAAGCGTTCTACCAAGACCTAGTGTAGACATTGTAGTGCGGAATATCTTTATTAATTAACCGTTTGCTATTGAAATATTTCCTGTATACATTGGGCAGAGACCTGAACTTATATTGGATAACATCATTCTAG
Source organism: Phyllomedusa bahiana (assembly GCA_025379985.1). Classification (NCBI taxonomy): domain Eukaryota; kingdom Metazoa; phylum Chordata; class Amphibia; order Anura; family Hylidae; genus Phyllomedusa; species Phyllomedusa bahiana. The sequence goes on from JAODAL010026860.1 coordinate 10,077, forward strand.
TAACTGCAGGGTTCTCTTTATGTTAGCTGCCAAAACTCCACACTTTATTATCAGTATACATCTTCAGAATATTTGTTCAATTTTAATAACCCATATCTACTCTGTGACTGTTGATATATCCACCTTGAGCACTTAAAATTACAAACAATCAATCTTGTGAGTCAGCACAGGTTGTCTAATGTTGCCAAAATGAAACCGTGTATCATACGAAAACGATCAGTTACGTGTTTTTTCGAGACTTTTCGCCTCAGTTCCAGATTTGTTGATAGGACACGCTTTGCAGTTCTAAATTTGAATCCAACAATTGTTGTTGATTAGTATGGATTTGAGAATAGCTGTGATTTGCCATCTTTTGATAAGAGACTTTCCAAAACTATTCAATACCTATCCTCAAATTATTTTATATTTCTTTCTGAACATGATGACAAAATGCATGAGTGGAGCGCTGAGCGCAAAGAGGGGGGTTGCACATAGAGGTAGAGGATACGAGAGAAGTGCTCCATCAAGTGCTGCGAGCAACACGTGCATGCCAGCGGATCAACAGATTATGCATGACCGTCCATGGCCTGTCAATCGCTGGGGGGATCAGGATCCCCGTTAATCTAAGTTAACGCACATCGATCCGTCCAATACGTGTCCTTCTGAGAATGAGAGAAATGCGCGCGCGGTGCATCCTAGCAGTCCTTTACTTCCTCTCTCGGCAGTCATGGACCCCGACAAATTGTCGTTCATCTGTGCATCTGTCCAACATGTAGGCAGACCCAAATGTCAACTCGTGTACCCACCACTGTGGAATAATCCATTTTCTGAAGACCTCTGAGGACAAAATGCGGTTGGGGTCAGAAGAGCGCAGTGAGAAAATAATCCAGAGGCCAATAAAGTAGATTTTCTCTGCTCTGGAACGCCCGAGGCGTTACTAATGGCGATGCCATACAGAGGATGTAAGCGAAGCCGGATCAATCGACAAAAATCCTGGCTGTCGATAACAACGCCGTTGCAGTTCCCCTTGCTTTGTAGCCGGCAGCTTCTGGAATGCATAAAGTACAGGTGACGACCAAGCTCACCTGTGTTTGAGATGAATATAGAACGACATTGCTGATCCATTCACGCCTGTGTTCTTTATCCGCAGAATTTGCACTTGCGAGCGTCTACAACAGTGGATGATTGAGGAAGATCGATGTGGGTAGTGTCAATACGGGCCCACCACAAAGACAGGTGAGAGCGGAGACGGTTCGCGCAGAAGTCCGCTGATAAGATTCCGCCCAGCCACGGGTCATCGCAACACCCCTCTCCTTCGCGTTAACGCTTCGTCAAAAGGTCCAGGACCTCTCAAGCCGGGCCTTCTTTGAGCAAAAAAGCCCCAACTGATTCTTCGCCAGCGCTGGTCATATGCGCGCCTTTGCCTTTAAAAACACATAATAGAGGCTAGAACCTTAAGTGGTTACCACCACCGAACATGTCTAGTCACATGCCAGCGAATGCATGAGTTTATAATGGAGGGAACACTTGGCCAAAACAAAAAGGCCAGACCGACACCGGGCCCTCCAACCACTGTCACATTATTAACACCCACTGTCACACGCCTCCTTCCTCCTCCGCCACCAACCAACGCGTCACTCATCAAGCCCAGTCTCTACAGCGTCAAGATCATGGATCAGCCTACCGCTTCATCCTCCCCACCCGTCATCCCGGAAAGTATACCACCAGCACCAACCAGAGACCCTCCTACCCTTCTCTCTCCTTCCCCAGTTTGACGACCTGCACGGCTGTCACATCTCCAGCTCTAGCCAAGCCAGCTTCTACTGTATCTTCCAGGTTTAGGCGACACAGTAATAACCCACTTCCATTAGACCCAGAACCATGCCGCAAATCCAAAAGCCTGAAATGATCGGCATTGCAAGGCTTTTGCCTTGGAAATTTGATTTGCCATCTTTCCGACTTGGTGACACAGAGGGTTCCGATCCACATCATGGCCCTCGCGTGCCTCCCCAATACTGATATGCCTGAAGCAGGTCATTTCATTGCCAGAAAAAGCCTGTCCCTAGGCCTGGCAAGCCACGTAGTGCATACAAAAATTTCAAGACGCGTTCTGTCTGCCATCTGTGTCCGGAAAAGTCCATCTCACAATCTCACCACCGAGGCACATGGACTGAGTAAGCATGGCCAAGGCCGCTATATCTCTGACAGCTCACTGGGTGAGCTGGGCTGGATTTACTTCTGGGGTTGACGGTGGTTCTCAAGGCAGGTCGCTACGGCTTCATCAAATACCGCAGTGGATTTGGTTGCCAAGGGCTGCGATTTCCCTCCCCAGGTCCTCTGGTGGCATCCATCTCTTAGCCCAAGAATCACAAAACCAAGGCACGTGTTGCGAAATTAGATCTGCCATTGAGAACCGTCCACACACAGGTCAGGAGCTGTGGGACGTGCTACTTAAAGCAACGAGACCGGAGCGCTTGGCTGGGTGGAACAATAACCTTTGTGCCAGCAATGTGGAGTGCGATAACGGCGGACGAAAACTGCTGGCCGCCCTATAAGATCGGTTGAGCGCTGGAGCACGATCCCTTGCCTGTCACATGTCATGAACCTCCCTTGTCGTCCTGGTAGATTTCTAAAAGAGCTACCCTGTCTGGACTGCTGCTGAAGAAGGCTCGAGGACTAGTTCGCCTTCTCCGCCGTTCGCTGACCCGTGACTTCGTCCGCCTCTGCGTTCTGCGCGACAGGGTCGGCCTCCACCTTCAACCGTCTCATGTGACGTGCGCAACAGCGCTGGAATTCCACCCTCCACATGCTCCAGCGATTTGTTGCAGGCAGCGCAATGCCATTACCGCAGTAACAAAGTGACACAATGGCCTGACAAGCAGTGGTACGGACCTCGGTGGTGTTGAGACCACATCCGAGAGTGGAGGCAGGTGAAAGAGCTCAGCACAACCTTCTTGCCAGTTTTGAAGAAATGTCCACCAAAATTGTCAGTGCAGAAACAAAGCCCCTTTGCGTCAGCATGAGCATTTGAGGTGATCTTCTTAGTTCGTCTCGGCACTATGTTGACACACTGAAACAGGTCCCGCCAGCGATGGAGGAGGAGCGACGGACACAGATGCTGAGACACGGACCCTTACTCCTCATCCTGTCAAATCCAACAATGACCCGACAGCTTTCACAAATTTCATCGTTCCATATCATTAGCAGTGGTTCGGGGTCCAGAGCTAGTAGCAGAAGGATGGCGCAGTACACTCTCATGGGGTGCATCATCTCAGGCAAGCCAGGACTGTGTTTGAAGCTTTGCGGGAGGCAGCGGAGAGAGGACAGAGAGGAGGTAGTCCCTAGACACACGATGTTACCGCACGTCCCCTGGTCCTTGGAAAGAGGTTGGCGCGACTTTGAGGTGGAGGAGGAATTGAGTAATAACAGTTTGCTAGTGCCTACCTTCGACCACCGATTCTTGGGAAAACACAAGTCACATCTCTCACGAGTTGCTTAGGATGCTGCCATTACCCTCCAACATGATCCTCGCATTAAGGCCATCAAAATGAACAAACAGTTACTGGGTGGGGGTCCACCCTGCCTGATATCCACCGGATACAAAACAAAAAAATCAGCACTGTCCTTCCACACCCACAACCAAAGGTACGAGAGTCAAAAAGCAGGAAATGGAACCTTGCTGATTGACAACTGAGACATCTGTTTGCGTCTGCTTCACGTTCCCACAAACTGTCACGATATGCGGAACAACATCACGACGTGACAGCAGTAAGAGTGCCAAGTATGCGTAGCGGCAGCAGCCGGCAAGGTGGCATAAGCCTAAAAGTTGTGGACCTCTGGCAATCTTTGTGTTACCACCCTCTACCAAACGCATGCAATGAGCATGGGAGCACACACCAAGCACAACAGAGATACAGCTTAAAATCATAGTGCACGACGAGCTCTGCGTCTCAACACCGCGATGTTTTTAGCTGTGCTCCGGAAACCCAAAAATACTTTGGGTATCCAAAATGGAACAATGCCCGAAGCTGCATCGTCACCCAATAGAGGAGTTTGTCCCTGGCCTCAGCAGCCAGCGTCATATCTTGAAGGGTGCGGAAACACCTTCAGCACAGCTGGGGACGTCCCATTGACAGACAAACGCATCCGGCTTTCCCCCACAGAGTAATGTGGATCGTTTGACTTTCATATCAAATGAATCAAGGCATAGGGGGGATCACTGAGTTTGTGCCCCATTAGCCGAGGTCCACCGGATTAGTCAGCCGGTCTATTACTTCACATTCCTTTTCAAACAGAATGGTCCTCATTGAACTTTTTTTTATAATGATCATTTCTTACAGCAATTTATTATCTCTTTTCCCAACAGACATACTTAATGAGTTTTTGCTGTGAGGAGACTGTAAAAGACAGCAAAGGTTTCATGACAACACCGTATTCCATTTACTCACTTTATTCTTAAGAGTTTTCGCATTGTCAAAGTGTTTTTGAGGTCATGTTGCGGAGATAAGACAAGCTATAAATTATGAGTCTTTGGAATAGAAATGTGGCTTCTAAGTGGCATTACTCCCTTCACAATTTTAAACGAGTGGCTCTGATAAGTCATTTATTATAATTTTTTGGGTCCATGCTTCTTAGAGAAAATGGCAGCAAACTACAGATATCCTAAATATAAGAAAAATGTTTTAAACAAGACATTTGCGTTTTTTTCACAATTGTCAGAGTAGGACTCCAAGGATGCGAGTGTAGATGCGCTGTCAGAAACAGGAAATAGGGTGACACTGTTAATGGCGCGAGCGCGTATAGCAAAATGACATTGTTTTTGCAAGATCTTTCTTAACATCTTGCAATCAATCCTGTAATTGATACAAGCCCCATTAATACAATGAAAAAAAGAGAAACAGACCATGGTGGTGAATTCACAATCCTATTTTAAAAATGAGTCTTTCTAGAATTAAAAGTAATAAAAAAGACTTGACATGTACAAGAATAGCTGTTATAAAAAAAAAATACCTCTTGAAATTGAGTACAAGGGAGGTACAGGAAAAGCTTTGAACCAGTGTTAGTTATTCAGAGAACATGGAGTATGTGGAGCAACAGTACAGAGAACAAAGAACAGAGCACCAAAATCCTCACAGCACCGTTGAGAGAGTAAAATGCGAGATAGAAAGAATGCCAAGATTAAAAGTGGCACACTGGGTGTATACAGGAGCGTTAATCCACCGAGTAATTCCAATGAAGCTCGAGCCACAACTCATACTGAGGGACAAGCGCTAGCCCAGGGTCTATTGACGTATGACAAGATCGAAGGCTGGAGAGTCCTCTCACAACTTCCGCTTCCGACACTCTAGGCTTCAGCACGACGGTTTTCGTTGCTATGCGTCAGTCAGGGACAATTTCAACCTCGAGCGGTTTAATATAATGACGGACGCGCCAGCCCTGGGCTCTTTCAACGCGTAGCACCCACCGTAACTCCAGGCCCGGGTCAATGCTGTGGCCCAGGACAGGTATAGATCAAGTGGTCCAGTTCATCAACTAAAATGGTGAGGTTGAAAGACTCCTTTTTCCAGCACTTTTTTAAAATGCTGGGGGGTCAGCGGTTTGGCGCTCAAATGCTGTGGCCCAGGACAGGTATAGCAATGTCCAGTTCAAGGATGATATGGATTCCATATCATACGCCATTTCTGGTCGCTTTTTTATTTGTGGTGATCGCAATGGTTTAAGGGTCAGGCTTGTGGTACAAGAACTGGGAAAGTGTGAATGGATCTGTGACTTTTCTGTGACTTTTTATAACCCTAAGTGTGTTAGCCTAAGATGTAGACATCGTATCCAGTTTGCACCCTGATTGTGATTGTTAATTTCCAGCTTCATCCAGCCTAGTTTGGGTGTAAAATGAAGGTGTTGTTGCTCTCCATAGACATCTTCAATGGCGGTAATCGCTCCTCATAATCTAATGCTCACTAACCGAAAAAACCTTACGATACGAGCGAGCCGACTATCGACTATCGAATCGCGATTCTCGATAGACCAACAGCAAATCGGCTCAAACACAACATTTTAACACCTTATTATCGCATGATCTGGAATTTCGATCACCATAAAAACCATTGCGAATTCAAACTCCTGTCGATTAAAAATCGCATCAAATCAACTAGTTGATAATCTATCATCGAACTCATGCGAATATCTATTGTTATTAGCCGATGATCTACATGTCGACCCGATGACTATAGTCAACGTAATCGCTCATCACTACACAGAAAAATCAAAGAGCGTACGGACAGGCATGGACTGGTAAAAGGGAGTACTTGTAAAAAATATTCTACTCAAACACTAAAACAGAAGGGAGACCAAACGGCCGCGGAGCCTCCAGAGCTTTTTTCACTAATGCCCATGTGCAGAATAAGGCCGCCAAAATTCCCATAGAGTCTTTGCAGAGTAGTTCATGGGTAGATCGACCTGCAGAATGAGGACTGTGCGTTGATAGGCCAAAAACTGGTGGGTAAAAAATAAAAGTCTTGTGTCGCGCCGCTCGTAACTAGCAATCTGTTTTTGTGATAAACTCTCGAACTATAAGAAGCTATATTTTATCTAACTATACTGAACGTCACTACCTCTACGCTACTACCTGAACCTAAGCGTACCGATTACACTATCACCTAAATGATAATGCTCACAAGCCGGCCAGCGGCACAGTATGAAGGTGCAGTCTAGTATCCCTGGCCAACACCATGAGCGTGAACGCCTGATCAGTAGATAAATTTCACGCAATCACGGTCCGCGCGCGAGAGAAAAAATAAGACGCCGACTAAGATGATTTCACTATGTCATCTGTGTAGAGTTGAGCAACAATGGCGCAACCTAGTAGGAGGTAAAAAAGAATATATATAACGAAAAAAAAAACCCTGCTCAAAAAAAAAAAAAGCTGATCGTTGATAAAAATCACTCTTCAGCTTACAGGGAAAGAACAGGTAGCCTAGAGACCACTAGAAGCCAACAAACTCAGTTGGCAGGAGACAGCAAAGCGGAGAGGAGATCCGCTGAAGATCTAATGGACTTGGGGGCATAGAACCACGGAAAACCACCAATTACTGTAGGGGCAACGCGGGCATAACGGGCACGCCTGATCGATATTCTGAATCTAATGGCGGGCGCAGAGCGGTGTTTCATTACTTTAAATGGTGGAAAAAGCCCGTGATTGGCCAGTCAGAAGACGGAAACCCCAAAGCAGTGCTGGGGTTGGGGGTTTTTTTTGTGAAGAAATTTTGGTTTAAAATTAGGTTTTAAAGGAACTTTTTCTTTTGGTTAACTTTTGATTATATAAACCCTAAAATTTTTGATACTTGGAGGTTATTTGGATTTTTTGGTTTTATAGTTTACCTTATGTAATGGCAGGTTTGCTTCAACAAAATTAATTCTAATGCTTGGGTACAGGAGGCACAGGGGTCTTTTCTAAAAAGGGGCTCTATCTTTTACCTATTCACTCCCCCACAATTAAAAAACATTTTGGGGGCCTACCGACCCCTAAAGAAAACGTTTCTTTTTGGGTTTTGGGAAATTCAACATTGGAAATTAAATTTTCCAAAAAAAATATCCCTAGGGGGTTACGCATTACCCGCACCACTAGAGACTTTGATCTGAATCGGGTAACAAGTGGGAAAAGAGAATTTATTGAATCTCTCTCCGCTTTTGCACATTCTCCCCTTTAAAAGGAAAGGGTTAATTTTTTAAAAACGAAAAGATTAAGGGGCAATCGAAACTTACTCTAAAATTAAAACAAATCTGATTTTGAAGCCCGAGAAATTGAAAATTTAAAAAATAAAATTCAAAGACATCAGAATTTTATAAAGGAAAAGAAACACAATCTTTTTTTCTAAGGATCTTGCAGACTTCAAGGAGGGTAAGCATACTCTTCACTCTTAGGTTTAAGAACATATAGGAGACCAAGACTGAGACCGATATATCTTCCTCGGAAAGCTCTGAGGACTTCGGTAGAAGGATATTCCCTTTCAACACCACAGAGATAGAGGTAGGGCAAAGGAAGATCGGAGAGGAGGCAAAAAATCATGTAATACATCCATTGCACATCAATCTTCGTCCATCCTCTTGTCTATATATTCTTTTTTAGATCGGGCAAATACCCCAATATCGCCCTGCGAAACCAAGGAGTAGAAATGTGAAATAGTCACATCTGATGATTTTGCAAATATTAATTTGTTCTAAACGATGATTTTTCAGAGAGTGAGATAAGAAGGTCCTTGAGAGGGACTATCCATTTGTTCCCACCAACTTCCTAGTGAGTTTAATGGTAAAATACATTGAGTCTTTTTGTTTTGGAAGTCAAGTGGGCTAAATTCTATCTATAAAAAGTAACTTAAAGAATGTGAAAGTTTGGGTCTGGAACCCCCGAGATCCCCTTAGTAGGAGTGAGGAGCCCCTCTGTAGTATACTCTCGAGGAAGATAACGCCTGTAGGGGAAGGGCCCTTTCATAAACCTCATTTATCCAGAAAAAGTTCACTCGCATGCTCCCACCACCTCAACCATATTCATGTATAGATGCCTTCTATGAAACTGTCGTTGGTGAATTAAAGCTTATTGATCCTAAGGTTCAGGGCCCTAACTTATCGGGAAGGGAAAGACAGGTCTTGAAAGACCTAGAAAGAGATAATTCCCAATCGTTATAAAGGCTGCAGATAAGGGGGGAAATGTGGTAATAATGGTTGTTGCCCAGTACCAACAAATGTGCCTTCACTTATTACAGGATAGATCCTGTTATAAGATATTAAGAAAGGACCCCTTATCCTTCCGATTGAATTAAAGGGGTTGTCTGGATGAAGCTGCTATTTAACTATGTTGTAATAGTAAAATCAGAGTATGAGACTTCTTGTTACCAAACCAGAATTCCCCATAATGGCGACTTTCAACAGTCTAACCAAAAGTGCATAAAGGGAACTTCCATGGTAGACCTATTGTCTCCGGAATAGGAATGGTCTTTATCCAAAATTTGGGCGATATATGTACGACAAAACCTTGAAGTAATTCGTCACAATACCCCCTGCCCTCATATTAAGGGATTCTGCGGATCTACTTCTCAAGCTTGAAGGTATTGGTAGTAGATCTAGGATACACTCTTGTGCAGCATAGACTAGAGGCACATACTCCTTCGATACCTCACGAGGAAACTTAAAAGCTATTAATTATTTTTTGGAGTCCGAGGTGGTTCAATTTAAACGTGGCATAGTGAATTCATTCTGGCCCTTTTAAGGTTTCCTCCCTACGAGAGAATCATTTTCGTAATTCGAGACTACGTGAGCGAGATCTATCTACCACCTACTCAGGGGCCTGCAAATGGGGACCTAGTGCTTCCCCACGATAACTCAAATAGTGTTCCTGGTCTGGTGGAGAATACGATTGTCTTTAGATGATGAAGCGGATGAGACGCATATGGATGGAGACAATATCCTCCAGCTGAGACGAATTCTGTTTTATGATGACAATTCTGATCATATGGAAGGCAGGGATCATGATTTGAAATTTTTGTAGATTTCCCTGAATCATAACATTCGGGCTTGAGGTTTACGTAACCTGGAACAGTATCACTATGCCTTTCCTAGACTTAAATATCAAAGAAAAAAACGGAGTTCTCTCACTGAATACCATTAGTATAACAGAAAGACCCACATCCACCAACGTCTTCTCAGATGGGACAGAAAAGCTAGCCAGCTCACAAAAGCAAGGAAACTAACTAAGAAGGAGGGCCTCACTATAAAAAAACATATAACCTTTAAATTAAATCTATAAAAATACACACAATGGCCACAAACAGCATACAAATCTCAATACCTAATTTTACCAAATAACACAATCCCAGGCTTAAAGATAGGATTCGGTGGATAGCAACATGTTAGCTGATTATATCTAACAATGACCCTACAACCTGTTGCCTACCTATAAACGACAGAGAGTAGTGTCCCGAAAGGACGGCCCCATCCACCGATGACTAGTCCTTATGCATAACCCTAGTACTTACAGTCACCTAAATATATCCTGGGGAGGGTATAATAGTCGCGTACTATATTTAATATAGGTGAGATCCTATAACAAGATATTACCATGTGAGATTACTTAATAGAAAAGATCTTAACACAATATTCAAATCCATAAGACGCAACCTAGATCATATAAGATTTCTTCAGATAAACACTTTGCATTCTGCTCTATTTAGTAAAAAGGTACCAAACCACAAACGTCCTACAGATATATACTCTATCTGAAAAAGTACATGTCCTTAACAAACTGACAAATGAGAGGAAGTATATTAAACCAATCTACCCATGTTCTCCCCGACTCAGCTCCCACTTATTCCCCCCCTCCAATATGGTAGGGGTTACCTTCAGGGACTCTTCATATCATGGCACCAAGGGACACAAATAAGATAGATCTCCTCAGTCAAAAACAGAGGACCCAAAGTCGAGTCACATCACATGTCACATTGGACAGAAGATAAATATGGTACACAAATAGATTTGAGAGAAATCACATCCCTATAGACAAGACCAATGTATAAAAGCCCTACTTCAATGACCCTAATCACTCGCTTACCTGTGATGTCCCACGCGACATAAGCCACGCTACAATGACGCATTGCGCAACTATAAGTTTGAAATTAGGTTATAATTATATATTAGGATACCAACTTCACCGCGATTCTCTTTCCCGCGGCGTTCCTACAATGTACACGCGAGCCCATGCCCACATCCCTACAATGCTCCCTAGATGAGGCGGTAAATAACCCTTACGCTCACTGGGCTTCAATAACGCCCACGGCGCAGACTACTCAAACAAAGTAATCTCCGATATAAGCCTATCGGAGTAGATCGACCACACATCCAGGAAATAAAAGACCATTCATTCTTTAACCATTCCTATAGTCCTGTGTCTAATACCTCCTCTAACTATATTCAGTACATGGCGATATTATGAAATCAAAGACACGACTAAAGGACTAACAGGGGAAGAGGTTCCAATAGTGAACAATCCTCTCCACACACATTCCCCAAATTCGTCCAACTGAAGAATATAGTTTATAAAGCTGATAGATATCTAGAGCTACACAATACAGATTGGGAGTACACACTTCACAATTAAACGGAGATATTCACATGTAAACCAAATATCAAAGGTAAACTTATCAGGGCACAAAAAAATACTTAATAGCACACCATATAGTGAAATACACGATTAGTCCACGGGACAATTATACCAAAAATCATATCCAAATTCACTAGTATTAAATATCAAAATCACTTAATTGTTTACATAGACTAATAGTCATTCGCCGCTCTGATCACCTCAGTGGATGGTATGGTGATTATACATTTATTAATATATCATACCAAAGTTAGAGGATTTATCATTTTAACCACCCCTTTGGTTTAAAACTGTTTCTCTAACCTGAACATCCACTCAGTCTCTTTCCTCACAGTTTTGTTGTTCCAGAATCTCCATTCTTGGGGATTCAGTATTTCTCTATTCCCAGAAACTTTAACCCAGAACGAACACACGATCATGGTGAGAAAACCCATATGTATGAGACAATGGGTATCTCGCCGAGATTCCTAATGAGTCCCCCAGGTGTTCCCAAACCTCACTTTCATAGCTCTTGTGAGGTCTTTCCACATACTTGGAGTAACACTCACAAGTGATCATATACACAACCCCTTCTAGAGTTACAATTGAGTAAAGTCCCGAAACAAATACTCCTTTCCTGATACTGCGTTTTGAAATTCTTGGTCTGGTGCTACATGAGGACAATAGATACATGTTTCCGCATCTATACATGCCTTTGGCTTTCGTTCTAGCCATGTACCTTTCTCCTTCTCGGGGGCAATGTATTGGCTAAGGACTCATCCTATCCCCGGAATGGAGCGCCCCATCCCCGCCTATAACGTCACCAAAAGTGATTGAATCAGCCATTGAAAAATATCAGAACTCAATTAAATATAGAAAAAAATCAGCAGTTTAATCGAGAATGTAAATGAATTCGTGAATCCAGTAAAGTCCTTCTCTTTTCTGGGGAAGAAAAAAAATAATTAGACACAGACAGTAGAATAGCCTGTCCAGAAAAGTGTAAATACACAGTATAAATTCTTTCTTCTTATTTAGTTCAATAAATTAAATAGGATAAACATAGACGTCATCTACGACAAGGTTTTGCGAAAACCCGTACATGCAAGTAAAAAGAAAGAGCACGAAGCACTTAGCTGAAAATTCAGCCGAGTCCGTATCCGGATAGAGATTCTAAGATATACAAAAAGCCAGCCAGCACTAAACGAGAATAGAACTAAGCCCAAGGCCGTGCTATGAGAGTAGTTGCATTGGGCCCGAACACGCAACGTTTCGGAGGACACGCCCCCTTTCTGATCCACTGCCTGATGAAGACCGATAAAATTGTGAAACTGTCGGGCCTTGTGGATTCGACTGGCGGGACATGTTTCAGAGTGTCCAACGATCGTTCCAGAACTAAGATCACCTACACTCGCTCATAGCTGACATCGGGCAACCGTCCGCACTGACCATTTTGGTGCTTCTTACTTCTTCAAAACTGGGCATGGATGTGCAGAAGAGCTCTATCACCTGCTCTCACTCTTGGTGCTCAGACACCCTCAAGCGGTCCGCTCCGCTGCTTGTCAGGCCATTATCACTTCGAGTACTCCTGCGTAATGGCATTGTGGCGCTGCCCCCACAATCCGCTGGAGCAATGTGGAAAGCGGTGGGAATTCCAAGCGTGTTGCCCTAGAAGCGTCAGCAATGAGACTGTTTACGGGGTAGGCCAATCTGAAGCTGCAACGCAGCCAAGGCGGACGAAGCAACATGGGTGCGAACGGCGGAAGTGCGAACTCAGACCTCGAGCCTTCTTCCGCATAGGCAGTCCAAGCCCCCGTGTAGCTCTTTAGGAAAGTTGTCTTGGACGGACAAAGGTTCCATGACGTTGCCAGACAAGGGATGTGCAATCCAGCCAACCGATCTTAATGGAGGCGCAGCAGATATTCGCCGTTATCGCAACACCAACTCTATGCCTGACACAAGTTCTCTCAGTCACCCAGCCACGCTCGGTCTCATTGCGGAGAGCCGTCCACAGCTCCTGACCTGTGTGTGGACGGTCTCCAGGCAATTAATTTCAACACGGCCTGGGTTCTCGGGGCACGTTCTGCCACCCATGAGGACCTATGGGGGATAGAGAGCCCAGCACCATCCCTTGCGGTTTTGAAGAGCGTGATCGAGCCTGAGAGCCACAGTCAATACCCCAGAGACATCCACCTAGTCACCCCAGTGAGCTGTCACATAGAATATAGCGGCCTTGGCCGTGCTACTAGTCCATGTGTCGGTGAGAGATGGACTTTCCGACACGGATCAGACAACGCGCTTGAAATTTTAGATGACACGTTGCCAGGTCCAGGCATGGGACGCTTTTCTGCAATAAGTTAGAATGCCTGCTCGTCATCTGGTATTGGGGCAGGCGAGGGCCATGTGACGTGGCGGAACCCTCATTTGTTCCACCAGACGGAAAGGCCACCCCCCCCCCCAAAAAACATTTCCAAGGCCAAAAGCCTGCAATTGCCGACATTCAGATGCTTATTTGGCATTGGAAGGTTGGGTTAAAGTGTGTGTTCTCTCCCAAAGCTGGAAGACAAAGGCTGGACATTCTTAGACTTGACCGCTTTACGGCTGCAAGTCTTCAAACTGGCGGAAGGAAGAAGGGGTAGGATGGGTCTCTGTGGTGCTGGGTGGTACTCGGGCAGCGACGTTGAGGCTGAAGCTGAGGCTGAACCCTGATCATAACTAGAGAGACAGAGTGGGCAGCTGTAGAACGCATTGGTTGTGGCGTAGGAGAGGCTGTGAGACAGAGGTGTCTGGACAGTGTTGGAGGCCCGGGCGTCGGTCTGCGGTGCCATTTTTGGCCAATGTTCCCCTCCCATTTTCAACTCATGCATTCCTCGCTGCATGTGAACTAGACCTGTTGGTGTGGTTAACCACTTAATGAGGTTCTTGCCGTCTACTATGCGTTAACGGCAAAGGCGGTCATATGACATCGCTGGGTGAATCATAGGCTTGCTCAAAGAACCCAGGCTTGAGAGGTCCTGGAACCTTTTGACAGCTATAAGCGAGTAGCGTGGTTTGCGCTGACCGAGGCAGCGTAATCATATCAGCCGGACTTCTTTGGCGACCGCCCTCCACGTCCTGTTTTTTGTGGTGGGACCCTATTGACACTACCCATAGTACTTCCACCGCTCGTCCCTGATGAAGCGTTCCGCAAAGGCAAATTACTGCGGAAAAGATCCAGGATTGGATCATGCAAGTATTCCGTCGTCATATCATACAACCAGGTGACTTGGTCGTCTTACTTTCTGCATCCAGAAGCTGCGGGCTACAAGCAAGGGGCACTGCATAGGCGTTGCCAAGACCGCCCGGATTTTTTTGCCTGATTGACCGGACTTCCTTCACCTCCTCTGAAGTGCATCAGTAACTGGGGCGTCAGAGGCAGACTAAATCATCCTCTTATTGAAAAAAATCTTTTAACATGCCTTCTGACCCCAACCGCATTTTGTCGTATCAAAGAGTTCTTCAGACAATGGATTATGCTCAGTGGTGGGTACAAGAGTTGAAATTTGGCTGCTTCATGTTGGACAAATAAAACGATGCCTGATGATGCTGATGACGACATTTAGTGGCCGTGACAGCTATGACATGATTAAGACTGCAAAAGCAGGTTTGTCATTAACCACTGATGGACAGATTGCGCTATGTTCTTTTTACTTAGATTCACAGGAGGCCCCTGACCCACGATGACAGGCCTGACGGTCCTGCAACTGACGCTCCGCTGGGCATGCGTGGTGGTTCGCCAGCACTCTAAGGAGCACCTATCTCTCTACCTCTACCTCCATGTGCTACCCCCCCTCTTTGCTCGCTTACCACACTGTCATTGTCGCTCCATTTTCAGAAATAAAAAAATTTTGAGAAGGTAGGAATAGTTTGTGGAAAAGTCTCCTTATTAAAAGACGGCAAAAATCACAGCTATTCTCAAATCCTCTAATCAAAACCAAAATTGCTGATTCAAATTTTAACTGCATTAGGTGTCTATATCAACAAATCTGGACTGGCAAAAGTCCAAAAAAACACGTATCTGATTATGTATGACATATAATAAACGGTACCTTTTATTGCACCTTTTCAATTCTACCTGTGGTGAATATAGGAATTGCTGTTTTTAAAGATTTACGTAATGCTCGCGTCAATGAACATTCTGGGTGCGCAAGAAGTCAAAAAATCACGTATCTGGTACTGTTTATATCTGGAGTAACGATACACGGGCTATGATTTGGCAACAAACAATCTGTGCAGACATAACAATGGGATTTCTCTGGAATTGTAATTTGCTATGCAAGGTGATATTATCAACAGTCACATGAGTGAATGAGGTAAAATTTGAACACCTAGCTGAATTGTATAACTGATAATAAAAGTGGAGAATTGCAGCTACAAAGGAGAACCTGCAGTTACTTATAGAAATGATGAGTAATATTTAGTGCCAATATATTAAAAGTTCAGTCTGATTGCCCAATAATCCGAGAATATATCTAATCAATGAGACAAACTGTTTAATAATAAAGAAAGATAATCCACTACAATGTCTACACTAAGCTCCTCTGGTTAACTTATAGTCAGTGATAATCGTATGTTTATAACATAGAGCATGTCTGTTGTATCTATCGCATCCCAGCGAGCGTGCCCCCCCCCCCCACTTATCCCACCGCAGCCCGTGAATTTACAGCGTATGATGCTGCTTTAAATTCTCTAGCTAACTACATTAAAAAAATCCTTCGAAATCTCAATCATAACTAGAATTGGAAGGATTCACACTAATTAGTAGAGGTTTCACTGTGCCAGACATAAATAGACATAAATTTCTTAGCTGAGCTGTATATGGCCACAGGCATAGCGCAGTCCTATCCCTATGAGAACTGAGACACTAAGAGGACTGAAACATGAAACCTCTGTTCTATGTAAGATAAACGAAGTCATGTGGAATTTTTTTTTGTTCCGATCCAATCGCAACCCATAATTACACATTCCAGTGGCATGACATCGAGCACACAAAACATCTCACCCAGCGTACTCTTATTTGCTGGCCGCCCAAAATTACAAGAAGCGCCGAAAAAGGCGCAATCTTAATAGATGATGCACAGATTTTGAACCTTATATTATCGCATAATCTGGAAATTTTCATCACCATAAAAACCTTGCGATTTCAACTTTTGGTCGATAAAAACAAGATAAAAATCGCTCAACATCTACTCCTCATAGTAGGAGTTTGATACAAGTAAGCGTAACAAAAGGTAGATCCACGTTCGCCAAACAAATTTGCAGTATTTGTAATAATTTGTGAGGGGGAAAAACTAACTAAAACTCCTCCAATCCTTTGCATTACCACTGGATTTCCATAAACCATGCCGTGATCCGCGCGATCCAGGTCAGCTTCTCTAGAAGTAGCGTCCGACGAATTACTATGGACGAATCAACATATCAGTTATTTGAGCTGCCCAATATATAAGGAGGAGAAGTGGTAGAGGAGATAGAGATTTTAAGAAGACCTCATCGTTACCAAACAAGCAAGAGCGGGCATCCTAAACTCAGAAGAGAAAATGATGGTGAAGGGTCGATTGTGCATTTTATTCCTGTGATGAAGTGAAAATGACATCTAATAAATCTTGATCCAGAAAGGCTGGAGAATGAGGAAACCCCACCAAATCTAGCACGACTCAGGTGACCTTTATGTCCAACTTACAAGCGCCAGCCAGGTGCTGGAGACCCTCGGGTACAATTGTATTCGGCATAAGCGGGGACGCGGTCTACCTACCTGGTCAAATTTTATATATTTCGTTTGTCTTGCGCTTTGGAGGATACGGACGACTTGTGGGCAAGAAAGAAGCCTTACTCCAGACCTCGTCTGCTAAGTTCCATAAGAAGTTCCCGCTCCTCAGGCCCCGCTCGAGAAAGGACAGTCTCTCCCTCGACAGGTTCTAAGTAAAGAGCGTATATATCCAGACAAATATATCCATCTACGTATACTAGTTCTCATTCTCAGAGCGCTGCGAATCGTGCTTTTACCTTAAGACACCACTGCTTCGAACACACGTGAAGAAGGTCTGTGCAGATCCAGCGTCCGCTTCATCTCTAAATAGAGGCTACATATTGGTTAGGAATGGAAAACTCGAGGTGGGTGGTTGCCACCGTCCTCCCCGTCAATTCCTCATATCCCAATCCCTTTTAAGTACGTTTGCAAGAGAGCACTCTGTCGGAAACTGTGAGAGATAAAGCTCTTGCTACCTGCCCCACGAGGCAAGTGCAGGTTGCCAATCACTGTCAGGCATGGTCCTCTAAGGGATGGCCGGTGATTGCCTAAGAGCGAGGTACACGGGCCTCCTAGAGCGGATAATCTAATATCTCAATTTGGACTAGCGCATTAAAACTGATACTGACAATCTTTCGTACCGCAGATCTCTAATCGAGAATGGAATCTGGCTGAGTTGGCCGTGCTCGTCAGCACTGAGGTTGTGATCCAGGGGAGGGCTGCAATAGAGCCAATGATACATTCTTGCGCACTTCCAATACAGCACCACCCAAAGTTTGGGATTCTAAATGCATCGAGTCGTGCGCATTGCTACCACTGCCACTAGTACGCCGAAAGTCAGGCATGGACAGCGACCTCCTCTCCGACTTTGGTCCTTTACCTAGGTGGATTCCCTAGTCCTAGCGTGGTGGCCCCATGCCCACCACACAAACTTGAGAACCTACTCTGCGTAATTCCATTAAAGGTTTCTGTAACACGGAAGAGGTGGATTGTTTTGCGAATAGAGGTAACATGCATAACAGGCGAGTACAAACTCAATCCATGAGACGATATTGATTCCTCCCTATCCAATGACAAACATACCCCTCCTGTCCCACTTTTCGCAGATCTATTAATTTTTATGGCCAAGCATTGAGAGCGGACGAAGTTGAGAGAAATAAATCCTGTCTGTGTGGTACAACGACAGGCGATCTGCTACACCCCTGAGATAAAACATAAGGATTTCTACATCCTTCCCATGGACCAAGTTTGAATCGAGGTTTGAGTATGTAGAGGCGACTGTGTGGGACATGGAAACTCGAGGCAGAACTTTTGGACAGGTTGACCTTATGGCTGCTATAGTCCTCAAGTGTCCTCAGTGATATGGCCAGGAGGAACAGTGCTCGGGTCCTAGTGAGGTACCTGAAGCAGATCATCTCCAGAGGTGCCTAATAGAGCATTTTAAAATGGAACTTCCCACCTAGGCAGACAACACCCCCGAAAGCCTTTGGATCACTGCGCATAGCCTACGCATGTAGTGTGTCTTCCATTACAATGATGTATAATAATTATGGGAAAGCGCCGTTGACATCCCAGTTCGCTATGAGGTCTGCGCGACCCACATAATGCCCAGATAGTTAATGGTTCCAAAAGAAGCCATTGATATTTCGATCGATCCTGGCTTGAGGGGGAGGAGTAAAAGGGCCAAACAATCCTTCCACAAATCGAAATCCGCTGGGCCGAAAACACCGAGTGTAGCGCGGAAAACCCGCCTCAGAAATGCCAGTTTAAGTGCCACACGTCGAAAGTATCCCTAAAGTAAACACAAAGCTCATTAATCTCCCGGCGTCCTAACGACATCAGTAGTATTACTCTGGTATAGCTCAGCAGTGGATGTGTTCGTCTCAATGAAGCGAAGTTCCTTCGATTGCTGTAGCGTTATCTCACCCCTCTTCTCACCCGCTCCCCTGAGAGTAGTGCGCACTTCCCACCTGCGGCTCCTGCAGACGTGGGACAAGGGAGCCGAAGTAGGGGATTGATTCGACTCCTTGCTGCGAGACTCTCTACGCGAGCCCTACTCATCCCTAGCAAATATTCTTAGCGCTGTGTGGTTTATCTCAGGGATATGGGACGGTAACTTTGACACTGTGACGGATCTTTACCCTCCTTGGGAATAACCACGATGTGAGCCCTTACGGAACACAGCGCCTCAAATGGGGGCGAAAGCGATTAACCCGGGGATCCTGAAATTGCACAGGACTTAAGAAAAGGCTGTGATAACTTCTCATGTAGAGTTTTATAGAACGGGGCCATGTGACCTAATCTTACTCGCGTTCACAACCGAGACATCGGTAACACCTCAGGACTCTCATGCCCAGTAAATGGGCGAGAGGGTAACATGGCTTCCTAAAACCTCCCGCCGGGCTGCCTGGATCAATAAGCTTTACGCGAACAAGCCCGCCAAGACATCAAGGGTTCACCACTGAGCTCCCTGCGGGAGTGAGAGTTATCCTCTGCTGTAAAAGGCACCTCCAGGGAGGCGCAGAAGAGCCGTTTTAGTTAGGCCTGGAGAAGAGCGGGGCTGGTTCGCGGAGGGGGGAGATTGTACAATGAGGAATAAAATTTGTGAAATACCGCCAAAATATCCTCCGTAAGGTGCACTACTTTCCCTCCCGAATCTTTAATTTGGGGAACAAACAGGGACGCCCTCTTATCACATAAAGCTCGAGCCAGAAACCGACCCCGGTTTGAGTTACATCCCACGTGTAGGTAAGGCCAGCTGGGACCCTCCTTTGGCGGTAAACCGTGTTCTGTTCCTAGTCTCCATTACGTTTGAGGAGTAATTCTCCATGCGACCGTGTCGACAGATTCAAGCGGCCTCTGTAGATCACAGTCTCCTCGCCCAGCTCGACGACTCTGTCTGTGAGCAACTTCTAGAGAGACAGATTGGGGACAGCTAGGGAGTAGACAGTTTGGCGCGGAAGCCTTTTTTTTTGAGTACCAATTTGCCCCTTGCTAATATGAGGATATCCCTCAAGGTGAGCATTTCAGCAGCTCCCTACAGAACACTGCGCAGGTTGAGGCTGGGGACATCCTCATGTGTCTGTCTGAGTCATCGGCTAAATACACATCTACTCTCTCATCTAAGCTCTGGAAATCTGAGAACTATCAAAAAGAGACTAGAGAAGCCAGCACACTGGTCCTCTTAATTCCACAGTGACAGGGGGTTGCAATTATGTTTGCAGGGAGCAGCAAGGTTGCAAGTCGACTGGGTGTAATTCAGAAGTCATGACGTTGCCTATCGCACAGCTGTAACCCACGT
The DNA here is from genome assembly GCA_025379985.1 of Phyllomedusa bahiana. Lineage (NCBI taxonomy): Eukaryota > Metazoa > Chordata > Amphibia > Anura > Hylidae > Phyllomedusa > Phyllomedusa bahiana. Next base: position 30,267 of record JAODAL010026860.1, read on the forward strand.
AGCGTAATACAGGGGAATTGTGTGGAAAGATGAAGTCTCGACTTCCTGCAATATAGGATCGAGTGTAGTGAGTCGAAGGAGGCAACACACAGGAGTATAATCACCTGCCCCCGGGGTGGTAGTAGCCTCCAAACATACACCACAATCTCGCCTCGCCATTTCAAATCGGGTAGATCACGCCTCATGAGATTCTTTAATAGCGTGGCGAAACGAACGACATATCACACGCTATCCACGTCCCCCCGGACAGAACACAACTTCGTGTCCCTGTCGAGCGGAAACGACACTAACAAGTGACGTTATGAATCTCTAGCATTTTTTTCCGCTACCCCAAAAAAAAAAAAAGAGAAAGCTGTCCTGTATCTGCGGCGCCACACGTAACCCATTCCGCAATCCACGGCGCGCGAGTTTCGTTAAACATATCTTGTGCGAGTCTTGTGCGAAGTCGACTGAATTTATGCAACACAGCGACGGTGCCCGCGCGTGCCTCGTTCTCCGCAATAGCAACATCTGGTCTGCGTACATACTATAATACATACGTAGATCCACTATTGCGTACTAAACTCAGTGAAAAAACAAATGGCCAACCGCTCCTCTTAACTTTTTGCAAGAACTACACTCTGCGCTAATGGCAAACCGGACATCGCTAGGGCTAAAAACTACATCTTATCTACGCGTACGCTATGTAGCGACTACGGCATATGGGAAGAGGAGGCGATGGTGGCGTTTCCGGACCGCCACACTGTCTGAGATAGACGCTTCTTGCTTTCTATGTGCACAATGGTTCACAACACAAATTAGTGTGACCCTCGCGCGTTTTCTTCGGAGGGCGGCTTGAATCCTCAGTTTCATCTTCAACATAAACACTACTAACCGCTGTTACAGACGGAATGTCTCACACAACAATACTAGAGCAATAACAAACGGAGATTAGCCATTAGGCTCTCTCAAGACACGTGAAGCCACTGTCTGACTCAAGGTCCTCCACGAAACGCGTGCAGCACTGTCAAGTACCATCCCGAGCCGTCCAAGGAACTTTTTAAGAACTAGAGACCAAAAAATTAACCATAACAACACAAAGCGCCTAAACAAATGAGAGTCAACTAACTAGTCTTGGCATGATGCAAATCAACTGCGCTGGCGCCCAATAGGCGAATCCAACCCCGAGACGCAGCCACTATAAGATGGTCTATCAGCGTATACACAAGGGAAGAGAACACCTCCACAGATAACATCGCTCGTGTCACTCTCCCCCTGATTACAGCTTTAACTTACAGCTACGACCCCGAATCCGCGCGCACCACCATCTATACCCACGTGAGCCACAGGGTGAAGGAGCGGGACGGCCGAAGCGGTAGTTGCTCACGGGAGGGGCGACGGGAAAATACAATGGAGGAGGAAGCCACCACACAAAGGGGAGGGAACTTATAGGCAGAAGTGCGGACTGCGAGACGGAGGGTAAAAGTAGCAGAAGGTATACAGTGGCACACTTGGGCGGAGTGGTCCGTCCAGGGGCGTGGAGAGGATCGAGTGGGACGGGCACTTCCAAACATCTCACAGATAAAATACAAAAACTCTTGTCTCTAACGAACCGCTCCATTTGGCACCCCCAGAAGCGACTCGCGGGCGGAACAAGAAATCAATAATTAGCAATCGACTCCAGGAACCTTCTGACATAGGCCCCAGCGCCCACACCGACAGACGAAATTCTATCTGAACTACTTAATTTAAACTCGAAACAAGCTAGGCAGCTAGCTCACTACCCCCCTTTTAATGGAAGCCCAAAGGTTAGGAGCAAACCCGATAAATACCGATCGACAAACATCAAATAGCCCAAGCTAGGCGCATACACGGATCCAGGAGAGAACAGTCAGCGTGCTTGGCCTTAACTCTTTGCATACTGACGCTCACTACCAGGACTAAGCCCTGTCTCCCCCTCTGCATTCTCTGTCTCTTTGAACTCGCGGCCAGGAGCCGGCAAGCGATTGTAGTACACGGATCCTACAATATGATTCATGCTCCATACCCATCAGAAGGGGGCTCGCAATCGGCTCTTCGCATCGCCACACCAATCCAAACCAATTCCCAGCAGCTGCTGTAACACCCCCAGACCACCAATCCCCATATCCTCCCAGCTCGCCAACAGCAACAGTATCCAATTTTACCCCGGGATGCGCGTGCCACAAGCCACCAAAGTAAGACGCTTCCAGCATATAAATGCTGGGAGATAACGTGATACCCAATCTCTGGCAAACGATTCACGGTACACTTAATCTCACCCAATTACACAACTCACAGTTCCAACCGCTGCACACTCTAGAAGGGAGAATTTTGGAACTCAGCGTCCATCCAACACTTTAGGTGTCACATCATTTCTGGTTCTGGCCTGGAGGATGGCGCCAGCAGAGGCAAATGAGCGCCGCTCGTAAAATCCAAGCGGAGGTGCGCCTGGATAAAGTCTGGGAAGAGCCCCAGCTTGTGGCCATCGTGTTCCACTTGCTGCATAAGGCGGGCCTTTCGCATAATTTCCTCCTTAATATTAAAATGGTGGACTCTGCAGATGTCTCTGGGGCGCGAGGAATCAAGGCTCTGGGGGCGCAGAGCCCTGTCGAGTTCAATGTATGTATCTTCAGTAGTGATGAGCGATTACGTTGACTATCGTCATCGGGTCGATAGTCTATATCGGCAATTATCAATAAGATATCTGATAGTTGATGATAGCTTTATCGCCGATCGACCCATAAAAGTCTGATGTGAGGAGAAGGAACAACACCTTCATTTCTTACACCCAAACAAGGATGGAGAAGCTGGAATTAACATCCACATGCAGTCCCAAATGGATACCGTGCTACATCTTTAGGCAACACACTTATGTTATAAGAAAGTCCACATAGAAAAACTCTCATAACCAATATCACTATCCCTGTCTTGCACCACAGCATGACCCTTAAAAACCTGCATGAACCCACAAATTAAAAAGTGGCAAGAAGGCAGTATGAATGAACCATCATATTACTTGAATTGGACATAGACTATTCCCTGTCCTGAACGCAGGCATTAGCCCCAAACCTGCATACCCCAGATAAAAAAGTGCAGGAAAAAGGAGTCTTACAACCACCATTTTAGTTTACTGGACATGGGACTAATCTGGTTCTGTCCCACAGTATGACCATTAAACCTGTCTGACTCACAGATGGAAAAAGTGCCGTAAAAAGGAGTCTTTGAACTACCATTTTAGTTTCACTGGACATTGATTATACCTGTGCTGTACCACAGCATGACCCCTAAACCTGTTTGAACCCCACAGATCACAAAGTGGCACTGTGCTATTGTACAGTGGACTTGTCATTTAGTATATTTTTCTTGTAACTACTATTTTGTTTACAGAATGTTATTTAGGGAAGTTTTATTTATAGTTTTGACATTACATTATCTTTTTGCTCTTTTTCAAGTGTGATAACGATACAACATACACCCCTCCCCTGCAGTTTTTAAAGGTATTTTTTTACACGTGAAGATGTGATAATTCGTCCGCAACACCCCTAATCATCCCCATGAACATCTTCTATTAGTTGAGAAGAACATTTGTGCCCCATCCTGGCCTCTGAGAGCTGGGTTATCCACCACTCAATTCTATGCGGTTTTCATTATTTCCTCCAAATCCTTCTTCAGTTGATTTAGTCACAGAACTCCACCTGGAGATATCAAAATGATTGCGACCACCAACATGAGTCTCTGCGAACATAGCAATTGTGCATTTGCTTATGCTCGCGTCCAGCCCTGGGGCCCTTTTTTGGACAACAAACTACTTCTCATACCCTCTAGGCACGAAATCCAGCTCTTTTTTCAAAAATCTACTGATAATTCTTTCTTTAGAGAAAGAAATTGTAAGCCTCTCCTGATATGCTCAGACCGACACGGGATGAGAACAACAATACAAAGCCAGTGAGCTCCCATGCCGCAATTCAGCCATACCGTTAACACGTCTACCAAGAGCGCCCAATGCTGCCAGGGGCCAACTTACAGTGGGCTGCCCGGTGTAGAGACCCAGGCTAGCGACTTCCGCTCATCAATTTAACAACGGTAAAATGCCCTTACGACATACGCCAGTCACCCCGCACACAAATACGATCGTAGCAATGAAAGAACCAGGGTAACACGCGTGCAACACACCTAGACACACACATTAAACCTACAAGCCTGTGCCTCAAGGGGAGCAGGGAGCATCAAAACCTGGTAGCCCTTGCCCCTCCGTATGAGTGCGGAACAATTGAGCTTCACCTTGGAAATACTGGTGGTTAACGCTCCCTTTACACCCCAGGTGCCCTTTATCTGCATTTCTCCCAATTTTACTCCACGTGCTGGAAGAAATGGACTCTGTAACTTTGTTCTCATGTCCGTGCTCCATACTCCATGATCCCTCTGAATAACCATAATCGGTCACGTTTTCCTGTACCTCCCTTGTACAATTCGAGAATTTTTTTTTTAACCCACTATATTTGTTACATGCAAGTTTTTGAGTAGTTTAATTCTAGAAAACAATCACATTTTTAAAAGAATATGATGGAATCCCACAGTCTGTTTCTCTTTTTTTAATTGTATTAAATGGGTTGTCTCAATACAGGGATTGCTAGCTATGTTAAAGATCTTGCAAAAACCAAGTTATTTTGTCAATGTGCCCATCTAACCGAGTCCTACCTAATTCCGTTTCGACAGCACCACACCCCTTGAGCCACTTTGGACAATTGTGAAGGAACAAATGTCTGTTAAAACAACAATTTTTTAGATAGACCCGTAGTGTTGCTGCATTTCAAAGCAGCTAGGGACCCCAAATAATTATAAAAATTTCTTCTCAGCCACTGTTTAAAAATGTGATGGAGAAATGCCACTATTAGAAGCCACAATTCTGTGTCCAAAGGACCATGATTAATAGCTGTAATCTCACAGCAACATGACCCTCAAAACCATTGACAATTCGAAAACCTCTTCTTAAGATGGAGTAAATGGAATACGTTTGTCATGAACCTTGTCTTTTACAGTCTCCTCACAGCAAAACCTAGCAAAAAATGAAACTGTTTGGAAAGAGAGAATAAAAAATTGCAGTTATGAAATGATCATTTAAAAAAAAAAGTTTCAAGAGGAACCATTTCTGTTTGCAGAGGAATGTGAAGTAGACCGGTCAACTAAATCGGTGACCTCGGCAATTGGGGCCACAACATCATCAGAGATCCTGCCTGATTCATCTCGAGAAAGTCACACGTTCCACATGTTCTGTGGAAAGTGGATGCGTTTTGTCTTGTAATGACTCCTCCAGCTGTGCTGAAGGTCCCTCATCATATGACACTGGCTGCTGGGCAGGACAACACCTCAATGGGCTGGCGAGCGCGTCTCGGGCAATTCAATCCAATTTGGATACCCGAAGTCTATTGGATCCCGGAACACAGTACAAAAAACTTCGTGTTGAGACGCAGATAGTCCGTGCACCATGATCTTAAGCTGTCTCCTGTGTGTTGTATGTGTGCCCTGCATTACATGGGGTTGGTGATGTGGTAAACAAAGATTGCCAGAGGTCACCCATTAGGCTTCTGCCACCTTGCCTGCTGCTGCCGCTACGGCTACTTGGCACTCTACTGCTGTCCCGTCGCTGACGTTGTTCCACCGTGACATTTGAAGAATGTGAAGCAGACCCAAGCCTCTGGGTCGAGGGGCACTAGCAAACTGATCTTCCTCATCTTCCTCCTCCCGCCTCAAATTCGCGCCAACCTCTTTCCAAGGCAGGGACGTCTGTGTCTAGAATACCTACTCCTCCTCCCGCTTCCTCCGGCACAGCTTCAACACAATCAGCCCTGACTTGCCTGAGATGAAGCACCCTGAGAAGCTGAGGCGCCGCCTTACACTAGCCCTGGACCCCCGAACCACTGCCTAATGAAGACCGACTAAAATTGAGAAACTGTCGGGCCTTGTGATTTGACGGAGAGAGAGGCCCTCTGTGTCCGTCTCCCCACCGTCGGCCTGTCGGACCTGATGTTTCCAGTTGGTCCAACGATTGTTCCAGAACTAAGATCACACAATGCTCATAGCGACAAGGGCATCGTCCGCAACATGACCATTTTGGTGGCTTCTTCAAAACTGGCAAGGATGGTGGCAGAGCTTTAACCCTGCCTCCACTCTCGGTGGCTCAACACCCCATGTCCGCACCGCTGCTTGTCAGGCCATGTTCAGTTCGTACGGCGTAATGGCATTGCCTGCTCCGCCACAATCGCTGAGCATGTGGAGGTGGAATTCCAGCGTGTTGCCACGTCACAAAGGAGACGTTGATGGGAGGCGAGCTGAAACGCCTGCAATGCAGCCAGTCGGACGAAGCATGGGGTGGCGAACGGCGGAAGTGCGCACTCAGACCTCGAGCCGCCTTCAGCCGGCAGTCCACACCCGTATCGTCTTGAGAAATATCTGGACGACAAGGTCATCTCATGTGCCAGTCAGGGATTGTGCTCCAGCTCAACGCGATCTTAAGGGCGTCCCAGCATATTTCGCCTGTTATCCGCAAACACCACCTTGCCTGCCCAAGGTCCTTGGCACCCAGCCAGCGCTCAGGTCTCGTTGCGGAGAGCCGTCCACAGCTCCTGACCTGTTGTGTGGACGGTCTCCCAATATAGATTTAATTTCAAACACAGCCCTGGGTTTTTCTCTGGGCACGTGATGCACACCCAGTGAGGGACCTTGGGGGGGAAAGAACCCTGCACCATCCCTGGTTTTGAAGAGCGTGCACCGAGGCCGTGAGAGCCACAACACCCCCCCCAGAGAACATCCACCCAGCTCACCATAAGCTGTCGACAGAGAAAATAGCGGCCATTGGCCGTGCTTACTGAGTCCATGTGTCGGTGGTCAGATGGACGTTTCTCCAGACACAGATGCAGACAAACGCTAGAAATTTTAGATGACAGTGGCTGGCCAGAGGCAGGGACGGCTATTCTGGCAAAGAAATGCCTGCTCGGCATCTGGTATTGGGGGCAGGCAAGGGCCCTGACGTTGGCGGAACCCATCTGTGGTCCACCAACGGAAAGGCAACATTTCCAAGGCCAAAAGCCTGGAAATTTGCCGACATTCAGGTTTTTGGGCTTTGGGATGGTTTGGGTTTAAAAGTGTTTTTTCTTCTGCTCCCAAACCGGAAGACAGAAAGGCTGGCTGCTAGACGGGCTGCTGTACAGCATGCAGGTCGTCAAACTAGCGGGAGGAGAAGGGGTAGGATGGGTCTCTGGTGTTACTCGGGCAAACGGTGGAGGCTGAAGGGAGGCTGATCCCTGATCATGACTGAGAGACATGGCAGCTGAGGAACGCTTGTGGTGGCGAGGAGGCGGAGACAGAGGGGTGGACGGTGGTTGGAACCCCGGGCGTCGGTCTGGCCTTTTTTGGCCAAGTGTTGCCTAAATTTCAACTCATGCTTAATGCTTGTGACTAACAGTTGGGGGGGGTTAACCACCAAAGGGTTTTTCTTGCCAAAATTTGCGTTTACGGAAAAGGGCCATATACATCATGGTGAATCAGAGGCTTGCCAAAGAAGGCCCAGGCTTGAGAGGTCCTGGCCCTTTTTTTGACGGCGATAAGCGGGGAGGGGGGTTTTCCCCCGCTGACCGTGGCTGGGGAATCAATCACGGACTTCTGGACTGCCCTCTCCCTTTTTGAGGGGGGGACCCGTATTGACACTACACCACGTCCCCCTCCTCGCCAAAGATAAAGGCTCGCAAGAAATTCTCTGAAAAACCACTTGGATCCGCAATGTCCTCATCATCAACACAGGGACTTCTCGTCCTGACATTCTGCATCCGGGGCTCGGGCTACAACAAGAGGGACTCAAGGCGTTTGCTGACCCCCGGGATTTTTTGCCAATTGCCGGTTTCCTTCTCCTCCTCTGATGGAATCAAAACGGGGCTCAGAGAAAGAAAATCACCCTTTTTGGGCCCTTGATCTTTTAACATCCCCTTCTGACCCCAACCGCTTTTTTGTCATAAAAAGGGGTCTTCAGACAATGGAATCCCAGTGGGGGGTCCACGAGTTGACATTTGGGCTCTTCATGTTGGACGGATCGAGACGAAAATTGTGGCCTACGTGGGGAGGAAGGATAAACTGCGGGATCAGTTGCTTTTAAACCACTGAAAACAGAGGGGGACGCTGTTCGTTACAGATTCACAGGCCCTAACCCAGCGATGACCGGGCCTGACGTCTTGCAACCGACAATCCGCTGCATGCTGTTTTTCCCAGCACGGAAAGGGAGCACCTTCTCTCAAACCTCACCCCATGTCCTACCCCCCCCCTTTTTTGCTCCTTACCACCTCATTTCGCTCCATGTTCAGAAAGATAAAATTTGAGGGGGGTAGGGAAGATTTTGGGAACGCTTATAAAAGATGGAAAATCACAGCAATTCTCAAATCCCCAAAATTCAATCCCAAAATTTTTGTTTTGATTTAACTGCAAGGTGGCCTATAAAACAAATCTGGACGGGCAAAATCAAAAAACACTATCTAAATGTATACGGATAATCAAGTGGAGTTTTTGCACCTAAAAAATAGACCTGCATTATTAAAAAGATCTGTACCTAATAAAGTTCGGGCTCCCAAAATACCAAGAATATTTTCAACAGTAAACTGTTTAAAAAAAGCTATTGCAATGCAATGTCTCAAAACAAAAACCAGTATTCTTTATAGAGCTTGTCGGTTTGCCCCGGGTCCCCCCCCCTCCCCGGACTTTACAGGGGTAGATGCTCCTTTAAAATTCTCTGCCTAACCCCAAAAATCTGCAAATCTCGATCTAACAATTTTCAAAAGGATCAACTAAAAGTAAGCGTCTCAACAAAAGAATAACTTCGCTGACTTTTTTTGCACAGAGGCAACGCCCGTCCTACTGCTTGAGATATGACACACACTGACATTAACAGGAAGGCTGTTCTATTTTAAAACGAGGTCGGATTTTTCCACCAATCGCAACCATACACATCCCATCATATGTCGCACACACATCTCACCCTGTCATTCTGTAAGCTGATTTGCGGGCCCCCAAAAAATGACGGAACCCAAAAGGCCGATATTAATAGTTATGCACAGATGTTAACCAAAAATTATCACGTGATCAAAAAAACCCGATAAATTTAAAACGTGCCGTTTTCAACTTTGCCGTAATAATCGCTTTAACACTAACTTTTAGGTCACCCCAAAGACGTTAAAGATCTTTTTCAGAGTGGGAATTTTAATTTTCCGGGGAGCCCCCTCAGCGATATTATTCGACGATCCGTGTTCCAATCGTCTAAGTGGGGAACAAGCTGGAGTGCGGATTTGTGCTCCGCCACAATGTTTGGGGAGGTGAGATGAGGGGGTCGTGGTCTCCTGAGACTTCCCACGTTCAACCCTATTGGAGGTTTTTATTTCACACTTGAACAGGGCCCGGCCTTTTTTCCAGACGTTGCATCTCTCGGCCATTAATTGCAGTCTATTTTAGTGGTAAAATGACAAAAGCGCTTTAAGTTCTGGGTGAGATTCAGAGCGCGTAAGGCATCCCCTGCGAGACTAGGCCCACAATTACTATTAGGGTAGGGCCCGCGGGCCACTCAAAATCGGGGCAAGGGCCCCGATTTGGTTGATGGCCGGCTACCACCCATGGGAAAATTTGGACTTCAGCCCAGGGGGGTTTTTCCCGTTTTGGACCATGAGTAGGTCTGAGTCCCGCTAAGACAAGCGGAGGAGAGTTTCCTCTGATTTGTGGGGGCCCTTGGATCTGTGGCCCCGGGCCTCCCCGAGGGGAATGATGAAAGGGGCGGGGGCCCCGACCCACCAGGGCTCCACGAAGCCTCCACATCCATATTGGACTTGTGGACCTGCGCGTTCACTGAGTGAAAAGGACATTGGGATGCAGAGGCGTTTTGTGAAATAAACTGTCCCAATGGGGTTGGTGGCAAAACTGGCGCCTACTGGTGACTGTTGTTGGTGGAGGAGGCTGCCATTACAGGGCTCACAGGGAGTGGGCCCTCCGCCGCCCAGTTGGTGGAAACATTGAGGGGGGGAGCTCGGTTGTCCAGTCCCTGCTGCGTGGGCCCCGTCTGCAGCTCGCTTAGGAGCCCCCTAGGGGAATCAGGGATGTTCCAGTCCCAGTTCTCTGGATGGGAGCATTGTCCAAGGGTGGCAGGTCCGAGTCCCGCAGGGCAGGGATGGAGGTCTCCCTCCCACCCTGACCTGTGTCTCTGCGCATCGCTGCGGCAGCTCCAGGAAGTGTCAAGTTCTCCGGGTGCGGTGCAGGTAAGCCGCTACCCTCTCCTGTGCTGCATCGGCCCTCCGTTGGTGTTCGGGGTGCTGAGTCTCTGATCCCGTGGCCGGGTGCCGGCGATCCGCTGCCTGAATTCTGTCGGGTCCCCGGCTGTGAATGCAGCGGTGCGCCGCGCAGGACACCGGCAGCCGCCTGGTTAGTCACAGGTCGCAGGTGGTGTGGGGGGGTTCCGGCTCCCGTCGTATCCCCGCACTTCTCTTGCCCACGGTCCCGAGATGCAGTCCGGCGGGCGGGCCGCCTCCGTCTCCTCAGTCACCGGAGCCGGTGAGGTCTCCGTGTGAAATGGCTTCTGAATGCAGCGGGCGCTGCCGGCCGAAGCTGCTTGGCAAGATGGCGCGGGGAATCCGCTTGCGCCCGGTTTTAGTTGGGGGGAAATAGGGAGTTCTTCCTCCAACTCCTGCAGTGGGGCGAAGAAGTTAGAGATGGTGAGTCCTGACTGCTCAGGGGCAGTCCCAGTTGCCGCTGCACGTCTGGTCCCTTCACATCGCAAGCCCCCCCCCCCCCTCACGACCCTTTTTAAATGCCTGGGGAGGAAGGAGGTTGTCATCGGGGAATTTGCATACATCCCCACCCATTTTCCTTTACCTGAAGTACCCTTTAAAGATACCCCCAAAACAATGTTTTCCCCCCTGCTGTTGGGGGGGGGGGATCTTTCCCCTTGGGGTCATGGGCGCATTTCTCTTTTTTGCAAAATCCAAAAAAGATTCTATAATTTATACAGTGATTTTTCTGGATTATATTTTGGATATTCGATCTCTCAATGTTAAAATTAACCTACCCTTAAAAATTTAAAGCTTCATTCGGGACACCCCTTACCAACACAAAGGCCAAATAATTTTTACTTCATGTGTGTGTGTTTTTTATCTACTAGAGAACCGTATTTTAAAAAACATGGTTTCAGTCTTCCTCTGCCCCCTCAAAGTTCTGGGCTCTCTCTTCATGGCACAGGGCCCCCTCCTCTATCCCTCAATGCCCAACCCCTCTTTCCCACAACCTTTACCCTTCTCTCACTGCTGTGGCCTCTCTTCCAATAGGGTTGTCACAGCTCCTTGAATTTTGGGCCCGGGTCTTTCTAAACCCAATGGAAAAATAATTTTTCGGCCTTTTTTCCATTACCAGACTTGTAATACAATTGAGCTTGCTGGTGGCAGGCCCCCTTGTTTCACATTGTAACCCAGGCCCTGTATGACAATAACCCCAGAACTGCCCTAACAGCGACCCTAGTAAAGACAATTATTGAAGGTGTTCCAGCATCTTTAAAAGCAAAAGTTCAAATCTTTAAAATCCAAAAAGGGGGGGCGCATGACAAACGAAACCGGAGCTGCCGCGTATCAGGGGCCGTGCACCATTTATCAAAGCCTTTCCCGCTACACCAGGGTTTTAAAATAGTGTGACAACCAATCGAGTGTTAAATTAGGTCACTGATAAACTGTTTTTTTAAAAAAAAAAAAAATTTTAAAAATAAAGCAAATGAACAAAAAAAAAAAAGTCCCTATTGTAGCTGAAAATTTTAAAAATGTAATTTTTAATAATGAAAAGGTTGCGATTTTTATCGACAAATTAAATGGGAAGGTTTTTATGGTGAACGAAATTTTCAGATCATCGATAATAAGGTTAAAATCTGTCATCATCAATTAAGATCGTGCCATTTTCGGCGCCCCTGTAATTTTGGCGGCCACAAATCAGATTAAGAATAGGCAAGGGTGAAAGTGGGGTGCGACGCTGACTGGATTTTTAATGTTGCGTTTGGGCGGAAAAAATCACTGACCTCGATTACATAGAACACTTTTTCCTGTTACCCTTTAGTGTCTCCAGAATCTCAAGAAAGGACTGGCTCTGCCTGGGCCAAACAGCTCGGGAAAATTTTAGTCTTTTCTGCACGGGAAAAACCTTTATTTTTAGCTGTATCCTTCCAAATTTAGTTAGATTAGAGATTTGAAATTTTTGTTTTTTACAAAAAAATTTTTAAAAGAGCATCAACCTGTAAAGTCACGGGGGAGCGCGGGGGGGGGGGGGGGGGGGGGGGCCCGCGCGGGAAAACGCAAGCTCTATCTATAAAGAACACTGGTTTAAATTTTCCAAGACTTATGTAACATTGACTGAATCTTTTTAACATTTGCTATTAAAATTTTTTTCCCGGGAAATTGGGCACCGAATTTATATTGGATCAAATCATTTCTGTAACTGCAGGTCTCTTTGTTAGGTGAAAAAACTCCACTTTTTTATCTTAAAAAATTTCAGATAGGTGTTGTTTTTAAATTTTTACCATTCCCCCTGTGTTGAAAATCCACCTTCATTTAAAATTTAAAACCCACAATCTTGAGTCCCCAGGTTTTTGTTGCCAAAAATATGGGTTTATCTACAAAACAAACAGTGTGTTTTTTACTTTTTCCGCCCCCTTTGTTCATGACGCAGACCCAGTAAATCTTAAAAGAAATTTCTATAGTCACCACGGTAATTAAAAGGTGCAAAAATACCGTGTTTTGTACAAAACTAACAATCTTTTTTTTTTGACTTTTGCCCAGTCCAGATTTTTTGATAGGCACCTTGCTTTTAAATTTGTTCCAGCAATTTTGTTTTGATTAAAGGGTTTTGGGAAATACGTGTTTTTGCCTTCTTTTAATAAGAGATTTCCCAAAACATTCCTACCTTCTCAAATTTTATATTTCTAAAGGGGGAAAGCAGGGGAAGCGAGCAAAAGGGGGTGGGACATGGAGGTAGAGGTACAGAGAAGGTCCCCTTCCGTGCGGGCGAAACCCCAAGCCAGGGGATCGCATTTTCAGGACCGTCAGCGTCATCCTGGGTCAGGGCCCTGATAATAACGAACATCGTCGCCAAACTTTTCCTCAGTGGTTAGCAACCTCATTAGCGCTTAAAACCCCTCGTCCCCCGCACAGGGCCCCACAAATGTCGTCTCAGCATCATCAACATCCGCCAAATGAAGCCCCCAAATGTCAACCGGTACCCACCCGTGGATAACCATTGTCTGAAACCTCTTTGATGACAAAATCGGTTGGGTAGAAGGGTGTTAAAAGTCAAGAGGATATTTAGTCTCTTGAGGCCATTTACTGATGCCACAGGGGAGGTGAAGGAACCCCGGGTCAATCGGCAAAAACCCCGGGCGGTCGGCAACGCCTTTGCAGGGGCCCCTTTGCTTGTACCCGCGTTCGGGGATGCAGAAAGTCAGGCGCCCAAAGTCAACGGTTTTGATGAGATATGTATGACACTTGCGGACCCATCCTGGTCTTTTCCGCAAATTTTGCTTGCGAGCGCTTAATCAGTGGACAAAGGGGGAAGACGTGGGTAGTGTTAAAAAACGGGCCCCCGCAAAAAAAGGAGAGGGCGGTGCAGAAGTCCGCTGATATATTCCGCCACCACGGTCGCGCAAAACCCCGTCCTCGCTTATCGCCGTCAAAAGGGTCCGGGACCCTAAACGGGGCCTTCTTTGAGCAAGCTCGTTCCCCAGCTTTTATATCCCCCTTTTGCCGTAAACTAAAGAAAAGGCAAAAACCCTTTAAAGTGGTTAACCACCCAACATGTCTAGTCACATGAGCGAATGCTGAGTTGAAAGGAGGGAAACTTGGCCAAAAAAGGCCAGACCGACCCCGGGCCCCAACCACTGTCACCCCCTTGGCCTCCCCCGCCCCCACCAAGCTTTCCTCTCTCCCATGCCCTTGAGTCTGATCAGGAACACCTCCGCTTCAGCCTCTCCCTCGCCCGATCCCACCAGCACCACCAGAGACCCACCCTACCCCTTCTCCTTCCGCCAGTTTAGACCTGCACCCGCCAGCGCCCCGTCTAGCATCCAACCTTCTGTCTTCCAGGTTTGGGAGCAAGAAACACTTTTTCCCCCAAAACCACCCAAGCCAAAAAACCTGAATACGGCATTGCCAGGCTTTTGGCCTTGGAAAAGTTTCCTTTCCCTTGGTGGCACAGATGGGTTCTTTCCACGCATGGCCCCCCCCCCTGCCCCCCAAAACCAATGCCGAGCAGGCATTTCTTTGCCAAAAAGCCGCCCGCCCCGCCCGCCACGTTCACTAAAATTTTAAGCGCGTTGTCTCATCTGTGTCCCCAAAAGTCCATCTCACAACCGACACATGGATATAAGCATGGCCAAGTCCCAATCTTGACACTCACTGGGTGAGCTGGGTGGGTATCTCTGGGGGTGACGGTGGCTCTCAGGTCGGGGCACGCTCTTCAAAAAAGCAGGGGTGGTGCAGGGCTCATTCCCCCCCAAGGTCCCCTGGGGCATCACGTGCCCCGGAAACCCCGGGCCGTTTGAAATTAATCTGCCCTTGGGGCCGTCCACCAAGGTCGGAGGGGACGGCTTCCCAACGGGCCGACGGGTGGCCGGGTGACAAGTACCTTGTCCCGCAAGGTGGGTGCGATAACGGGGGAAATCCGGCCGCCCTTTAAAACGTGGCCGGAGCACACCCCTTGCCGCAATGTCATGAACCTTTTCGTCCAGATATTTCTAAAGACTACCCCCGGGTTTGGGTGCCTGTGAATAAGGTCGAGGTCTGAGTTCCACTTCCGCCGTTTGCCCCCCCTGCTTTGTCCCCCCCGGGGTGCGTTGCAGCGTCGGCTGGCCCCCCCGTCACCGTTCCCTTTTACGTCAACCGCTGGGAAATTTCCCCCCCCACACTCCCGAATTGGGGGCAGCGCAATGCCAAACGCAGTACGAAGTGACACATGGCCTACAAGCAGCGGTGCGGACCTCGGGGTTGAACACCGAAGTGGAGGAGGGAAAGAGCTTGAAAACCTCCTTTCCCTTTTGAAGAAGCCACCAAAAAGTATGGGACAATGCCCTTTTTCCATGGCATGTGGTGATCTAAGTTTTCAATGATGTTTGGGCACTCTGAAAAATAGGTCCCCCGCGAGGGGGGAGGAGACAGACAAGATGCCACGGGCCTTTCTCCCGTCAAAAACCCAAAGGGCCCACAGTTTCTCAATTTTTTCGGTTTCTTTAGGCAGTGGTTCAGGGTCCAAAGCTAGTGTAAGGCGGGACCTCACTCCAGGGTTTCACATCTGACAAGTCGGGGGGTGTTGAATTTTGCCCGGGGAAGGGAGGAGGAGGTATTCCAGCCCCGACGTCCCCGCCTTTTGGAAAAAGGGGGGCATGAATTTTTAGGCAGATAGGAAGATGAGTTTGCTATTCCCTCAACCCAAAGGGGTTTGGGGAGTCAAGGCCCCAACTCTCACATGGTGCTTTGGGTCTCCATTTCCCCCAAAAAGTCCCCTCATTAAAGGCCCTCAAAATTAACAACAATTCTGGGGGGGGGCCCCCCTCCCGGATCCCAGTACAAAAAAAACTCACACTTTCCTTCAACCACCTAAATAGAGAAAAAGCGGGGAAAAGGGGACCTTTTGATTGATCCGGAGACATCTGTTGCGTCGCTTACGTCTTTAAAGTCACGTGGGAAAAACGCCACGACGGACCAGTAGAGTGCCCCAAATAGCGGGAGCCAGGCATGGTGCAGAAACCCAAAGGGTGACCTTGGCAAAATTTATTTTCCACCTCACCAACGCATGCAATCAGCCACAATACAAAACCCAAGACCAGCTTAAAATCAGGTGCACAACTATCTGCGTCTCAACCTGTTTTTTTTGTTTTTTCCCCACCCAATAGACTTCTGGTATCCAAAATGGAAAAATGGCCGAGTCCCGCCAAAGCCATAGGGGTTGTCCTCCCACAGCCAGCTCATATTGAGCGGGCCTTTAGCACACCGGAGGTCATTTCAGACAAAGCATCCCGGCCGTTTGACTTTCACAAGAAAAATCAGGGTTGGTCTCTGATGTTTTGGCCCCAATTGCTGGGTCACCGATTTGTTTCGGTCTACTTTACATTCCTCCCCAAAAAGAAAAGGGCCTCTTGAAAAAATTTTTTTTAAAATGATCATTTTTACTGCAATTTTTTTTCTCAATTCCCCAAAATTCATTTTGCTGGTTTTTGCTGTGAGGGGACTAAAAAACACCCCAAAGGTTTCTGACAAAAACATAATCCATTTCTCCATTTTTAGAATTTTTACATTTTTTAATGGGTTTTGGGGGCATGTTGCCTCACAAAATTTTTTAAAAGTGGCTGGAAGTTATATTTTTGTTTTTTTGGGGCATGTTGCTGTGGATCAGCAATAACTGGTCCTTTTGGAAAGAAAAGTGTCTTCAAGTTCATTTCTCCTTCAAATTTTTAACAGTGGGGAGAAAGTATTTTTTATAATTTTGTGTCTGCGCTTTGGGAAATGCACCCTAACAGGTCCTAAAACTAAAAAATTTTTTCTAAAAGACATTTGTTGTTCACAAAGGTCAAAATGGTCAAGGGGATGGTGCCTTTCAGAAACAGAATAGGGACACTTTTAAGGACACAATTTCAAAATACTTTTTTTGCAAGACTTTAACATAGCATCAAACCCTTTTTTGTACAACCCATTTTAAACAATTAAAAAAGAGAAAAAAAGAATGGTGGGGGTTCCATCAGTTTTTTAAAAAAAGTTTTCTAAATTAAAAATACTAAAAAACTTGCATTACAAAAAAGCTTAAAAAATTCCTCTGAATTTACAAGGGAGGTATGGAAAAAATTTTACCATATTAGGTTTTTTCAGGGACATGGATAGGGAGCACGGACAGGAAAAAATACAGAGACCATTTCCCCACACTTTTAGAAAAAGAGAAAAAAAATGCCAAAATAAAGGGGACCTGGGAACAGAGCGTTAAAACCCCATATTCCAATTAAGCTCAATTGGTCCCCCAACCCTACGGGGTGGCAACGTACCCAGGGCTTGACTGGTACGAGGAAGGCTGGGGTTCCACCCTTCCCTTCCCCCACTCTCTTAGACGACAGTTTTCGTTGCTGTGTATCAGGGGATTTTAAACTCTGTTAAAGATACGGCGCCACCCGGGCTCCACCACACCCACTGTAACTCCGGCCCTGGGGCATGCGTGGCCAGGACAGGGATAGTCAAAGTCCGGGGAAACTAAAATGGTGGTTAAAAAACTCCTTTTTTCCCCCACTTTTTAAAAATGGGGCAGGGAGGTTTGGGGTATGCGCGTTCCGGACAGGGAAAATTTAATTTCCAGTTTTAAGAAGATGATGTTCAAATCATACTGCCTTCGGCACTTTTTTAAATTTTTGGTTGATGCGGTTAAGGGTCATGCGTGGTACAAACAGGGGTAGTGAAAAGGGGTGTGTTTTTTTTTTTGTCTTTTATAAAAAAGTGTTTCATAGTTTCATAGTTTTTAAGGCAAAAAAAAAACAAGTCGTCCATCTAGTTCAGCCCTTTTTGCAAGGTGTTGTCCAGAGAAGGCAAAAAAACCCCAATGAGGTAAAAACCAATTGTCCTCATTTAGGGGAAAAATTCCTTCCTTCTCCAATCGGCAATCAAAAAAAACCCTGGTCAAGGGACCTCCTCCTGAATCCTAGTCACATAACTTGTTATATTATTACGCTCCAGAAAAGCACCCAAACCCTTTTTGAACTGGTTTTGAATCACCATGACCATCCTCGGCGAGAAACCAAGCTCATGCTTACATAAAGAATCCTTTTTTATGTATGTAGAAACTTTTTTTCCAGACTAAAGGATGCCCCCTTGTTCAAACGCCCCGTGTAAAATAAATCTTGGGGAGAGATCTCTATATGCCCTTTGATGTTTTAAAACATATTTTTTATGCCCCCCCAAAGCCGCTTTTCCTAAACTAAAAAACCCTAATCTTGCACTTTTGTGTACTGTAGTCCCCCCATCCTTTTTTTATTTTTGTTGCCCCCTTTGCCCTTTTTTCAAGCTTACAATGTCTTTCCGTACGGGTCCCAAAAAATTTACACAATTTTCCCCATGTGGGGTCTAACCATGATTGTAAATGGGAGAATTGTTCTCATCATGTGCATCTACCCCTTTTAATCCCCCCCATGATCCATTTGTTTTTGGCCTGTGCCTGAATGGCTGTAAATTTAATTTTTATGTCCACCGGGATTCCCAAGTCCTTCCCATTCACTTTCCCCAGTGTTTTCCTTTTTAACAGTAATCATGTAAGGTTTTCTTTTCCCCCATGTGCAAAACCCTTGCATTATCTTTTAAAAATTCTCGCCTTTCCCTCCCCAAGATGTAGCACAAAATTTGTCCTAAATTAAAACGTATCCATTTGATGTTGTGGATGTTAATTCCACTTCTCCACCCGTTTGGGGTGTAAAAATAAAGGGTTTTTTGTTGCCTCCCTAACTTTAATGGTAAACGCTATAATGACTGCTCACTACGCAAACCCTTTTCGAGGGGCCGACATCGCCCATGTCAATAGCCAACGTAATCGCTCAACACAATTACGATAAGATTTTGAGGAGGATGATGACTTAAATTTTGTGGCTAAATTACTTCCTCAGTTAACGGAAAAAATTCTGTACCCCCTAGGACGGGAAAACACTCAGAAGCCCACCTTTTTCTAATTTAAAACCACATACACTCACAAAGTAGCAAGCATTTTCCAAGAACAGGCTATCATTCCCGGTTCATCCTTACCTTTAAAAACACCTACTGTCCCGAAGGCCCCATGAATCGCACCCCAAAAGGGAAAATGCCTTTTTTTTGGTGACGCATTTTTCCCCCCCCCCTAAAAATACACCCACCACCAATACACATACCCCCCCCCCAAAGGGATAAAAGAAAAATCAATTCACTAAAAATTTTGTTTCCCTTTGCAGGCAAAAGGGGAATTATAAAAAGAGCCACAAGAGTCAGGGGAAAGGTTACAAAGATATGTGTTTAGGGGTAACGTCAGGTCAGGAATTGAAAATTTTTACATTTTTTTTTCATCAACAAGGACAATCGGGATGAAATGGGTCCAGGAAAAGCACTCTGAAGTGGACTAATCCTATTTCACTTGGAATTGTTTCTTATATTTTTTTTCACACAATTTTATGGATTTTTTCTCTGGAAAAAAGGGGCAATCAAAGCATTTTCCTTTAGATACGACAATCAAAATTAAATGGTCTCTCATTAATACTGATTTTTTTCCAGCTAAAAAAAAGGGACCATACAGCCTAGTTTTGGTAAAATAAAAATTTTTTTTAACAATTACCCACACTAACCGCATCACAACTAAATACATCTTCAGCCCCTTTTTCAGCGATGCCCCCTGAGCTTCCATGAACACCTGTGGAAAAAAAATTTTTCTACAAGAGGGGCAGATACAAACCCCCCACAAATCACATTGCTTTATAAACCAATTGCAGCATACACAAAACCATTAAACCCCTAAAGGCGAAATTGAATAGCCTTAGGAAAAAAATTTCTGCTTGAATTTCTTGCAGACTTACGGGCAAAGTCTCCTGATACAAATTACAGAGATGTAAAGACAGGTGAACTTACATGACTTACTTTGGGTACACTGCCTTACACCAGGCCAAAAGATACCTACACCAGACATAGTAGCGGCTATACAATTTGTCCATTCTTATGAATGGAACCGCGAAGAGATGCTTTGGGAATGGTGGGTTACGGGCAAAATTAGTCTTTTTATGCTGCACAATTATATGACTTAACCAAATATTCTCTGGCTGAACCATTCACATACATTGACAAGACCAGGAAGGCTGGTGAGGAGTTCATGAAAGCTGGTGTTTCTCCTCTCAGCCTCTGCTCTAGGCCTAGCAATTACACAAACCCTTCCACTTGTTTTTCCTTAAAGTCAGAGGACATGCACAAGCTGTGGTAACTGAAGTCCCCAATAGATAGCTAGCTGCAGTGGTCAGTTAGACCCTGTGTGAAGCAGCTGCAAAGAGAGAGAATGCGTACATGCCTTAAAGCCATAGCGGCTGATGCATTTTCTGTAAGAGAACCTGCCGAGTTGTTTTTTTTTGTCACATTTTAAATGTCTGGGTTTCTCATTCTGCATAGTAACCCCTTTAAAATTCACAGGCCCAATTTGCTAGGTGGGAGCCTGTTCTTCAGCCTAGTCACATCCAACATCTGCCACCTGCACAGGTGCTTTAGTTTGAACCTTGCTATTTTGTTGCCACATGCGGTTAAGAGAGAGGAGGTAGTGAGTCAGAGAGGCCTTTTGGCAGACTTGAGGGGGCGGAGACCATAACACTGCTGCGCCCAGATTTGAGGGAACAAAAAAATTTAAAAATTGAGAAACCCGAACTGCAAGCATGTGAGTTGTCTGAAGGAAAGACATACATATTTTTTTGGTTAAAGAAACTTTTGAACTACAAGCTATGCAAAAGAGATTACTGTGTTATTGGAGAATCCACTCGAAAGTAACAGCTGTTGTTAAATGTTAAGCACATCAAACATATAGCAAGCCAAATGCCTTGTATTAACCCCTTAAGGAACCAGCCTGTTTTGACCTTCCTGACACAGCCCTATTTTTGAAATCTGACTGTCAATTTATGTGAGAAATAACTTTTTGACACTTTACCTATCCATGTGATTCAAGTTGTTTTCTCGTGACACATTGTGCTTTAAGTTAGTAAGAAATTTTTATCCATACAATCCTTGTTTGTTTTTGAAAAATAATCAAAATTTCATGAAAATTTGGAAAAATTGCGGGTTTTGAAAGTTGCAAAATTTCTGCGTGCAAGAAAAGATAATTATTCACCACAAAATATTTTATAACTATCATCTACCATATGTCCACTATAGTTTGGCATCATTTTTTAACTGTCTTTTTTTTTTTTTTTTTTTTTTTTTTATGACATTAGAGGGCTTAGAAATTTAGTAGTAATTTCTCACATTTTCAAGAAAATTTTAATATACTTTTTTTGGGGAACCCACCATTCGACGTGGCTTTGGGGGGCCTGCATTTTTAATCCCCCCCCAAAGTGACGCCATCTGAGAAACTGGGCCCCCCCTTTAAACCCTTTTAAAACATATTTGGGAAAAACTTTTTTAAAAACCCTTTTTTTATATTTACAAAAAATTAAAGCAAAGTGGAGATAAAATTTTAAAAAAATTTCACTTATTTTGCGGGGTTTAAAATTTTTTTTCCTTTATTCACTGGAATAGGGTAAATGTGATAGGAAAAAGAAATTTAAAATAAAAATTTTCCCCTAGGCTCCCTTTTTTTTAGAGAGACCCCATTTTGGGGCCCTAGTCCCTTAAAAGGGGCTAAACCAAAACCCCCCAGAATAGGAGGAGAAACCTAAAATATTCGGGGGTTCTCATTTTCAATCCCTTTTAAATTAGCCCCCTTTTAAAGGTTTGGGGGCCCACCCTAAAGGTGCAAAATTTAAAAAACCCCCCCAAAATAGACCGCATAGGGGAAAACTAAAACCCCCCTTAAGGGAATATACCCAGGGTTGCTTGAGAATTTTGACCCCACAGGTGATTCAAAAATTTTTTTTTTGCATAAGGCTGTAAAAAATTAAAAAAAAAAATTTCCAATTTCTGCAATTTTAGCTTAAAAGGGTTTCAATTTTCCCAAGGGAAAACCCCTGGAAAAAAACCCCTTTTAAAACTTTGTTAAGCAATTTCTTCCAATTGGGGAAAAACCCTAAAAGGGGGTGAAAACTGCTTTTTGGGGCCGGGCCGGGGGCGTAAAAAGGGGGGGGGGAAAGGGGTTTTGGGGCTTTTGAAACAAAATTTTTTGGGGGGGCCATTTGCCCATTTGCAAACCCCCCAAAGTAGCAAAGAACAGGGGGAAACCCTTTTCCGGGAATTCCCCCCCTTTTTGGGATTGGGGAACACCCATCAGGGATTCATCAATTGGATTCTGCATTTTAGGCACACGGGTGTTCCAAGTTTTTTTTTTTTTTTTTGGGCTTTGGGGGAAAAAAAAGGGGGGAAAAAACCCACAGTTGGGGTCATTGTTTTTTGATTTTAATTTTTTCGCATTCGCCGTGCAGTGTAATTATTAAAACTTTCTAGGGGGTCGGTCAATTCCCAATGATATAGATTTTATATATTTTTTTCTTTTTTTTACTTTTACAAAGCAAAAAAAGGGCATAAAAAATTGTGGGTTTTTTTGTTTCCTATTCTGACAGCCATAACTTTTTTATTTTGCTGTGTGCAAGATGTGTTGGGCTTTTTTTTTTGCGGGAGGGGTTGAAGTTTTTATTGGGCCCCTATGGGGGGATTTATGCTAATTTACTTTTTATTAAGAAATTTTTTTGGGGAAAGTTTTTAACCCAAAAAACAAACAATCCCTTGGGAGTGTTTTTTTTTTTTTATTTTTTTTAGCGGTTTCCCCGGGATGGTGGGATATATGCCCTGGAGCTTTTCTCAGAGGTCAATACATTACCCAATACCCAATTTGTTTTTTTTTTTTTTATGTTTTACTTTCTTTTTACAATTTAAAAACACTTTTAATTTTAACCCAAAGAAAAAAGTTTTTTCCCCCTAGTTTGAGAGCCTTTAAAATTTAAAAATTTTTTTTTAGTCTTGGAGCTCGGTTTTTTTTTGGGGAATGAGTTGACCCTTTTTTAGTATCATTTTTTTGGGGGGGCAAGGCTTTTTTTTTCGCTTTTTTAAAACCATTTTTTTTGGGGGCCAGTTAAAAAAATACTGCAATCCTATAGTCTTTTAATTTTTTTTTTTTTTTATTTTTTTTTTAAAAGGCTCACTGTGGGAGTTTTCCTGATAAGTTATCCCTTTTTCTTTTTGGGTCGATACAATTTTTGGCCCATAACCTATTTAATAGTATTTTTTTTGTTGAAGCAAAACAAAAAAATGTTTTTAAGGGGTTTTAAACAATTTTTTATGCCCTCGCTATCTTCTGAGAGCTATACATTTTTTATTTTTTTTTCCCTATAAAACTGTATAAGGATTTTTTTTTGCGGGATTTAACGGGGTTTTAAAATTGGGACAACTTTGGCTTTTTTTTTTTTTTTGATCCTTTTTATTTCCCTTTTTTTGCGCGGGAAAGAAAAAATCCTTAATTTTGATTTTTTTTTTTTTTTTTTTTTTTTTTTTACCCGTTCACCGTACTGGCTAAATTTAAAATGGGCCAAATTTAAAACAATTTGTTAGCAAATCCCATACCAAATATGGGTATTTAATTTTATTTTGATCTTTTTTGGGGCCTTTGGGGTTTGTAAAGGGGGAAAAGGGGGATTAAAGTATTTTTATTTTTTTTTTTCCCTGGTTTTTTTTACTTTTTTTTTCCCTTTTTTACGTTTTTTTTTACATTTCCCCCCAGGGGATTTTTTAAAGAAAATCTTTAATCCCCTTTATTTAATAGGAATTTAGTACATAGCTTGTTGGGGAAAGGGCGGTTTATTAACTTCGGGCACCAAACCGGGGCATTTCCCCGGGGCCCGCCCATCTCTCACAGAAACCCGGGAAGGGATTCCCCTTGCCTTCCGTGCTGTCTGTGGAAGGCAGGGGCCGCACGGGTCCGGGGATTTTGCGCTGCTGCCCCGCCCAAGACACCGGGGGAACCCATCTCCTCCCCGCTCCCCTTAGTTAAAGCGACCCCCCATCGTCGTGATAATTAAGGGGGTTAAAAACCCCGCCCCCCCCCCCCCTCCCCGGGGGGATCCGGGGCGGGGGCCCACGCTGGGGATGTCACTGTAAAACAGCTGGACCCCACCCGATCGCCGCAAAATTTCTTTTGATTTTCCCAATCCTCTGGGCGTAACAACGTCCAATGTTAACCCCCAAAAAAACCTTTTCGTATGGGTATGCCCAAAGGGCGTTAAGGGGGGTTAAATTAACTCGTAAAAAAATGGCTTTACCCTTTAAACTTTGTAAAAATTTGGGTTTTTCCCAAAATTTTCCTCTTTAGAAAAGGCCCGATGGAAGGGTTTAGGTGCGCCCAGATTTTTTAAATTTTAGGACATGAAGGGAAAAAAACCCCAAAAAAATTTTGACAACAAATGCTGAAGGGTACCCCTTTGGGAAAACGCGATAGGGAAAAGTGGTCCCCCACCACTGGGTGCACTTGGGTTGTGAGAGGGTTTTTCCTGAGAAACTTGGAAAAGGGGGCCCCTTTGGTTGGGGAGGTGTAAGTAGGGCATACCCAAAGGGGGGGAAATTATTGAAATTTTTGGGTTTTTAAATTTTTTTTTTTTTTTTTTTTTTTAATTTTTACCCCATTCTTCCCTAATCCAGGGAGGGCTTTCTTTTCACTCACTTAATTTTATTACACAACCCTTTATTGCTAAGATTAAAGGAAAAAATAGTAAAACATTTTATATTTTTTTAAACCCCCAAAAATTTTGCCAAATTTTTAAAAAGACGATTGATTCCAGTTTCCTTACCCCTTTTTTTATGGGGCATGGCCCTACCCTTTCACCTTTTTGAAAAATTTTTGGGTTGGGAAAATTTTCTTAAACACTCACTACCTCCAGAACCCCCATTCAGAAATTAAAAATTCATTTTTGGGTATGTGCACAACCCCTAAGGGCAATAAGGACTTACCCTCGGGCCCGGGGGGGCCTGCAATTTTTCCTACTCCCTTCTCACAAAGCCAAGAGGGGCTGTGTTTTTTGATCCTAAGTTCTTACCTTTTTTTTTTTTTTTTTTTTCTTCGGGGATTTAATGGGATTCAGTTTTGCTTTACTACTTTTTTTTTATGAATGAATTTGTCATGTCACTAGTTTTTAAATCAATCACTGTCTTTTTTGCACACCAGTTAAAGGGGGGCGGTCCCCCGAACGCGTCAGTGTTTTTGCACCTGCCATGTCGTTTTCTTTTAATTTTAGGATATCCAATAAAGCTGAATTTTTATAATCTATTTAGCTAAGGCATTCGTTAGTTGCTGGACACCTGCATATTTTCTACGTTAATTTCTTAAGGAGGGGTTTTTTTCACATCCCCACTCGTGCACCCCGAAATTGAACCAAAAGGGGACTAACAAACCCTCTATTTTTTTAGTTCTTAAGTTTGGTTTTTTACAGAAAATGGAAGGGCCATCCCCGGGCCCCCAAGTTAACCGTCCTGATGACAACCCCTTCAAAAATTAAAAACCAAGAAAGGGGTTTGGGTCCCTCACGCCCCGCAAGGTGTCACCCCCATCAAGAAAACAAGGAACAACGTCCGGGGGCCCCAACCCCGGGAAATGAACTAGAAGATTCCTGGTTCTACTGCTCATTACTGCTTTGCCATACCCCCCACCCCAAGTCCCCCTGGGTCCTACGATACCCTTCCATCGCGGAAGAAAAAAAACAGATGTTTCTCCCCTTAATAAACAAAAAGTTGGTCGTTGCTGCCTTATTGGAAAATTTCACAAAATTTATTGGCCTGCTTGGGGAAGATAAACAAGAATGTACAGGTGTGAGAAAAAGGTTTTTTTTTCAGCCTTATTATCGTAATTACTTTTTTTGGTTTTGCAAAAATAAGGGGGACAATAAAACTAAAAAAGGTGTAAAATATAAGTCTACACATAAGCTACATAAAAACTTTTTAAGGGAAACGACAATAAGTTAGTTAACATGAAAACCAAAATAGCTAAACCATAG
>JAODAL010026861.1:0-55962 GCA_025379985.1 Phyllomedusa bahiana
ATATCCAAAAAAGTTCCCGGAAACCCCTTTCTGATCAAAGACTGTGAATCATGGAAGGTGGGGGTTAGTGTTTAAAAAGCGATTACATTTTTCATGTTTTGGGTTTGTTTTGTCTTTCCCGGAAGATGTATGTCAAATTACCTAGGGGGATGTAAAAAGGACAAGGGGGCACAAGATGCGGAGACATTTTGGAATTTTAAAAAAAAGGGAAAAACTTGGTAAGTTTAAAGCTTTTTTTTTTTTATTTTTTTTGTTAAAAACTTTATTATTATTTTAATAGCATTTTAAAATAAAGGGCCCCAATTTTAATTAGGTACACCATGAGTAAGGGGGTTGGCCCCCTTTTCCCTTCAGAACTGCCCCCAATTCTTCGGGGGAATAGTTTCAACAAGGTGCTGGAAGCTTTCCCCCGGGATTTTTTGGGGCCCTTATTGACATGATGGCATAAACAGTTGCCGCAGATTTGCGGCTGCACATCTTAAAGCGAATTCCTGTTAACACACCCCAAAGGGCTCTATTGGATTGAGTTTCGGTAAATGTGGGGGGCATTTGATTTCCCAGGGGGAACTCATTGTCATGTTAAGGGAAACCGGGTTAAAGTTTGTTTCCCCGGGGCTTTATGACATGGGGCATTATCTGCTGAAAGTACCCATCAGTTGTTGGGACATTGTGGTCAAAAAGGGATGGACATGGTCGCAAAAATACTCGGGTGGCTTTTTGGGTTTTTTAAAACGTGAAAAATTTGGTCCCAAGGGCCCCCAAAAGGGAGTGAAAAGGGAAAATATTCCCCACCCCCATGAACCACCACCCGGGCCCTAAAACGTTGATCCCAAGGGGCAGGATGGGATCAGGGTTTCATGTTGTTGACCCCAAAATTTTCCCCCCCTTTACCACCCCGAATGTCGCAGGCAGAAAATCGAGATCATCACCCCCAGGAAAATTTTTTCCAATCTTCAAATTTTCCAATTTCGATGCGCTTGGGCAAATTGGGAAAGCCCATTTTTCTGTTCTTAGGCTAAAAAGGAGTGGAAACCCGGGTTTGGGGTTTCTTCTGTGCTTTTAACCCCTTTGCCAAATTTGCCGTACGGTGCGTTCAGAGTTTGCCCCTTTGCCAAACCTTGGTTTGTAAGGGGTGGTATTTAGTCACTGTTCCCTTTTCTATCGGTCAAAACCAGCTTCCATTCCCTTTGCCCTTGGGCCTCAAAAAAGGCTTTTTCCGCCACAGGATGCCACTCACGGATGTTTTTTTTTTTTTCGGGCCCCCTTTCTTTTGTAAACCCCCTAGAAGGGGTTGTGCGGGGAAAAACCCAAAGGGAGACCCAGCAGTTTCTGAAATATCAGACCAGCCCTTTGGGCCCCAACAACCATGCCCAACGAAAAAAGGAAACTCAAATCATGTTTTTCCCCTTACTGAGGGCTCGGTTTGAACTGCAGGAGATTGTCTTGACCAGGTCTACATCCCTAAATGAAAATGAGTTGCCCCCATGTGATTGGTGTTAGAAATAAGTGTTAAGACCCAGTTGGACGGGGTGTACCAAATTTAAAAGTGGCCCGGGGTGAGGTATTTTTGTCCTTGTCTGAAAATTTTCATGACTTATACATTGGAAAGTTTGAAAATTTTTTTTGAGTTTTTCGGGAAAAGTTTGAAAACTTGTTTTTGTGACAATAAACTTTAAAAAAAAAAAAAAAGTTCATGTCTTTGTCAGTGGGAAACTTATATAGTCAGCGAGGGAACAAATCCTTGTTTCCTTCACTGTATATATATATGGATATACCACACATTCCAACTCTCCCGCTTTTGGGGGGGGGGGGCCCGCGGAAAAAGGGGTCCCCCCCAAAAAACCCCGCCCCCAAAAGGGCAGAGGGGCTTTAAATTTTAATGCGCCGCGGGGTAGTGCTGGTGCGCTACTCTGGCCCTTTGCCAGGCTGTTTCTAAAGGGGGGGGGAAGCAGCCGCACCCGCCAGAAAGTTTCCTGACTTGTGTGGCCGCACAGTCAGTCAGAGCTGAGGGTCCTATGCAGTGCCTTTTCAGGGAGAAGGGGGAGGGAGTTTTCCTTCTCCCCCTGTATGTGTGCATAAGTTCAGCGTGCGGGGGGTGAACGCGGCTGCACTTCATTCCCCCTGGAACTGAGTCGGTCACCGGAAGATGTCCGGAGTGGCCTGCTGCGGGGGACCCTGGTGAGGTAAGTGGCTTTTATTATTTTATCTTAATTGCTTTGGGGGGGTTTTCCTGGT
The DNA here is from genome assembly GCA_025379985.1 of Phyllomedusa bahiana. Taxonomy (NCBI): domain Eukaryota; kingdom Metazoa; phylum Chordata; class Amphibia; order Anura; family Hylidae; genus Phyllomedusa; species Phyllomedusa bahiana. The sequence goes on from JAODAL010026861.1 coordinate 2,236, forward strand.
ATAAGAGGGTCTACTTTGCTCAGAGGGGTTACTGGTACAAGGGGGAATCTCCTGCCTGAAGGGGGACTCCCGGTTATGGGGGGCTATACCTGGCTATAAGGGCACTCCCTGGTTTAGAGGGGGATCTACTGGCTTTCTTCCAAAGCCGTTATGCAGTTAGGTGGAGTGGGTGTGGCTTTTTGAAGGGGCGTGGTACATCAGCAAAGATGGGCGTGTCCATGCAAATGTTATTTACTGCGCGCGCCGCCCTCTTCAGTCTCCTGCTTTTCCACTTTCAAAAGTTGGCAACTATGGGATATACTCACAGGTGTGTATTTATATATTTACTGTTAGGTATATATATTTGTATCCATGTATGAGGGAGGGATGAGGGGAGAACAGAACAATGACACCAACCCCTCTCAGAGGGTGGTGGATGGGGCATGCTGGGATGTGTAGTTCCACAGGTCCCAGCAGGCCGCACTCGCTATCCTGTGAGGTAAGTCCCTGCAGCTGCCATACAATGTCCATTACATACAGATAAACCCTGTGGTTTGTGACTCTGAGCTGCAAATGGTAAGATATAGATATACGTCCTAGTGTAGAATGCTGGGATTTGTGGTTCCATAGTGGCTGCAACAGCCCATTGATGAGGATCTACAAGAGCCGGCATGTAGATTCTATATCTATAGACTAATGAGATTGGTACATGCAGGTAACATCCAGGGGGAAATGTTTTTCTATACTTACATAGATCCCTGTGCACGGGCGTCAGAGTCATCTATGCAGGAAACAAAATCCACTCTCGCCCCTTACAGCCGGGGGACGTCCCTGTTCAGAAGGGACAGAAGGAAAACTAAACCTTCCTCTGGCTCCAGCATCTGAACTGGGTCGTCCCCCCGGCGGCACTGCCCCAGGGTAGATTAAAATCCTCCCCCGTGTTACATACAAGCATTAATCTCATAAGTCTTTGGCTGTAGAATGTACAATGTGACGCTTTGCCCGAGTCGGCTCTTCCGGTCACAGCAGGGCTCTCCCACACGTTGATTGCTATACACTGCAGCTTCTCTCACAGATATGAGGCGAGTAAAGTCGTCCTGGGCGGAGATGCTGCCATAGAAGATTTTCTATTTGAAAAATTTGCCTGTTTTCAATTTTGAATAATAGTAAAAATAATGGTAAAAACAAAAACCTATAGAACCAATCTTGTTCAGAATCTGGGCACTGCCTGTGGTATTAAAGAGAAAGCAAACTAAAATAAAAAAATTACATAAAAATAAAATTAATCTTTAATATTAATATATGCTTTATACATTTTTCAGAAATTTTTTTTGTGCAGAACTATACGTTGTATTTGGCACATATTCCTTTTAATCTATTTAGGGAGGAAGGGATGCCTCCATTTTGGTTTCTTGCACCCCGCCTACCTCCACAGGCTGTTATATCAGTTCAGTATGCTTGCAAGGTTGGTGTTTTTTTTATTTTTCTCTCTGTATTATGGAGGTCGGTTGACCCAATGAGAAGTCTGAATTTGGCTGTATTGAGAGGTAAAGATAGCGTAGGACCACACGCCTTGAGATCCCGTTGTAAGCTGGAGGTGGCTTAAACATTTTTTGATCAAAACGTGTGAACTAAGAATCTCAAAGTTTTTTTCATGTATGATAGCTTAAATGCTTCTTTGGAGGTTTTCATGTATTGTATAGCCCTTTTAGGCTAAATACAGATTCACAAGATTTTGTGTATGTGTTATGGAAAGTCCATCAAGGGTCCTTTGTTCGAGGCCATAACATCAAAAATAAAGTGTAATTCCTGAATTTGATGATAATTCTTTTTAAAAGATAACATTGTAAACAGTAGGTTTTAATGTCAATCTGAGCGGCCCGCTCCCACTCTATATGCTAGATTAGTCTGAGAGTGAGAGGAGTGGGGATGGGGAAGAAGGGAGGGCAAGGTAAGATGATCGAAACTATGATTCCTTGGACAATGTAGCGTGGACCCAATCCATGCATAAGAGAGAAGTCAGTTATTCAAAGAATATCTGCCGGTTTGGGCGCTTAGGGACCAACCATGTTTGCATCATTATTTTTCGTTCTGCTGTGGAGATGCAAAAAAAATCGATTGTGTGTAGCTGAGGCAACATGGCATTCTGATGGCGGTTCCCCAAATAGAGCCCAAGCTGGAGATAGTGAGATATTATGGGGTAAATAATTATGTGCAAAGAGTAAAATCCTATTCCAAAATGTTTGGATTAGGGGATAGGACCAAAGACATTCGGGGAGGTTTGCGATCGGATCCCTGCACCTTGAGCACTGGGGGTCGAATACGTTTCCCATCAAGAAATTTCTGTAAGTAGTTATATAGCTTTTGTGCACAATTTATAGGAACATTTCCCAGTATGATATGGATGTGATATGTCTCAAGGCTCTGGTAACACAACATGTGATGGGATCTGGTGTCATATCGAAGCCGGACCTGGTGCAAAGTCCAGATGTCAATTTGTCATAATCAATTTGTTGCCAAGGAAAATTGTAATAGCAAGTAGCTAGCCTTTGCGTGGGATGAGTCGCTTTGAAAAGCTTGGTTGTTAAAGAAAGTCAGGTATAACGAAGTCTGTGCCTGATTCCAGGACCGCCAGAGTAACATCAGTAACAGGTTATCCTTATAATCTATAGATAAATCTGAGAAAGGACTGTGCAGGCTATTTGTAAGAGAAGTGGATGTTGTCAAAGCACGTTCTAACACAATGAGGAGATATGAGGCATAAATTATTAATGCGGGAGGCCTGGTGGATCCTCAGGCTGGGAACTAGATCCCCGCTGGGACAAAATAAAAGGCAGGATTTAATGTTTCAATATTAATGATATTTTAATATTACCGGCGTCCCACTCCCTGAACTCATTTAACTTGCTCAATCTGATAAGACACGTTAGTGTTATTTTTTGTTTTTAAAATATCTTTCAAGAATGATGTTTTAATCACGTGATTCTAGAGTATTTAAGGTGCATCACATGTAGTCCACGTCACTCCACGACTAAGGGGGGGGGGCGTCCCCCGAAATGCGTCGGTGCGTCTACATACTACCATGTCTATCTCTATTTGAAATTTGAATGGATACCTAATAAAGCTGGAATTTTATATCATATAGAAGAATTTGGATTGATCTTGGAGTTGCTGGATGTCCGCACATTTTTTTCATGTTCATTACTATAGGAGGAATGCGAGCTTCACCCGCCTCTTATCCGTGCAACCCGAGCCAGATCCACACAGGTGAGCTGAACAAATCACAAGTTTGTTCTAACACAATGGGCGTAAAGTGAGATGTTCCATTGAACCAATCTTGGAGAATTCTCTTGTTGGAAGAGATATTGTACAATTGGATGTGTGGGAAGTTAATACCCTCATGTAGTTTGTACAAGGCAACGCTGATCAGAGGTCTTTTATTGTGTCATATAGACATCCGATATGAATTTTCAATTGTCGTTGAGCGGCGGTGTTTGGGGAGAGTGTTAAAAAGTAATAGACGTCGAGGGAAAGAAAGCATTTTCAATAAATTTTCTGATAAAGGTGAATTTGTCCGAGGATAATATTTCCCTTTTCAATGAGTCCAAATAAAGTTGAATGTTGGTGGAATATAGTTAACAGGATCTCTGTTAATTTGAACACCTAGATGTATCAGTGTTCTGGTCTGCCAACAGAGCGGGAAGTTCCAGGACCAAAGGGTTTGGGTGGGGTCTGTTAGAAGTTTTGATTCTGATTTTTTGACGTTTATCTTGTAGTCAATTATGGCTTTGCCCTTGAAGCAACTCCAAGAATGTATATGTCTTAGGAGTGTTTCCAATGCAAAGTTGCAAAGAAGAGGAGAAATGGGACAGCCTTGTCTATCACCGTTATAGAGTGTGATAGCTGTAGAGTTAAGGCCATTAATTGTTTGCCTTGTTTGCATATTTGTTTGAAGAAAAGACATGACCTGCAAGAACGTGATGCTGAAATTTCGAAAATGGAGGGAAGCGCCAGGAGATTCAAATGCTTTTTGTACATCAAGGCTAAGGAGGAGCGAGGTTGGGAATTTAGTTTGCTGGGCCCCAATGGTGGCTGCTAATGTGATCCTAACACCTTTAGTGAGGTGCCTGCCTTTTATGAACCCAAGTTGTAGAGTTGTAAAGAGGTTAGGGATGAAAGATAGTAATCAGCCTGCCAAGATTTTGTTATTTTACAGTCTACGTTATGTAGGGAAATGGAGGTGACCTCAGAAGGTTTGTTGGTAAATAGAGTTGAGAAGGTTAGTGAGTAATGGAAGGAAGTGTTGCTACGGGATTTTATAGTACTTGATAGTTAGTCCATCTGGTCCAGGGGATTTGTTTTTGTGCATGAAGCTTAAGGCTGTGCTAATCTCTTGTTCTGTTATTGGGGAGGAGAGAAAGTCCCTGTGGTCTGAGGAAAGGTTAGGTTGATCTATGGGAGTGAGGATGTTCCAGGTGAAATTGGATGAGAAGAGCCACTCTGCATATAGTTAGGTTTAACCTGAACAAAGGCATTTTTAATATTCGTGAAGTCAGATATTGTTTGATTGGTTCGGGGATGACAAATCTCCACTATAGTGTTTTTCACCATATGGTCTGGTCAGTCTAGTCAATTGCCTGTTTTCCCACCCATTGGAAAAAAATTGTTTCTCGTCAGTTCTGCGCAATGTTTGTTATGAGCCAAAGTGAAAGCCTCTATAAGATATTTGGCCTCAAGATAATGTTTTTTTTTTCTTTGGTGAGGTTGGACAAAAGTGCCTGATGGCTCGTCAAGAGGTCAGAATGAAGGGTTTCATATTGGGCTCTGTCTTTGTTTATGAATGACATAAGATTGAATGTGACTGCGCATAACTGCCTCTGATGTGCGCCACAAAAAGAGGGATTGTCATTCAAAGATCAATTGTCATTTATGAAGTTGCTCCAGTGTACATCTAAGGACTTAAAATCATCGAAGCCATACAAATGAAATGGAAATCTCAAATTTTTTCCTGTAAGGTCTGGAGGGAAAACAAGGTGATATGTAAAGATAGTGGAACATGGTGTGAAACGAGAATGGATTCTATAGAGGCTTTTGAGACAGAATGACATAGAGCATTGGAGAGAAGGAAGTAACCAATGTGGGAATGAGTGTCATGTACATGAGAATAAGTATAGTCCCTCTCGCTGGTATGCTGAAGTCATGGGTCAGATAGAGAACTGTTGCGTCAGTTTTATCAACACTGACGCAGCTCTTCAGTCATGAGTAGGATGAGCGGTCAATTAATAAACTAAAAAATAACAAGTCACCGGGCCTGGACGGATTTTCTGGGGAGTACTATAAGATCCTTCGGGAACCTCTGGTCCCGATTCTTACAGATTTATATAATGCTATATATTGCAACAATGCTCCAGTAGAAGCATTTCAGGAAGCTCGAACGGTGCTTATCCCCAAGCCTGGGAAGGATCCAGAGGATGTGGGCTCCTACCGCCCGATCTCCCTCCTCAATACTGACTATAAAATATTAACCACAATTTTAGCTGACAGGATGCAAGACTTTCTCCCTCAGCTCTTGACCCCGACTCAGCTGGGGTTTGTGAGGGGGCGACATTCTACCCGGGGCATACGCACAGCAATTGCAGCGACTATTGCAGTCTCTAACCCTAGCCTTCCCACTGCCATGCTTCTCGGATTAGATGCTGAGAAGGCATTTGACTCCATCTCTTGGAAATTCTTAAACACCTCCTTAAGGTACAGGGGCTTCGGGAACACCTTTCTTGACTACCTTACTGCCCTGCAAACTGAAGCCTCTACAATTCTTACAATAAATAACTTAAACTCGTCTCATATCTCTCTATTTCGTGGAGCCAGACAGGGTTGTCCGCTTTCCCCCCTTCTGTTCAACCTCGCGCTAGACCCTTTTCTGCGCTATTTACAGACGTGGGGGGGATTCCAAGGCATACACATTGGCAGTACAGAAATTTGCTTATCAGCTTTTGCAGATGATCTGCTGCTCTTTGTCTCACAACCACGAGACACTCTTGCCCGGCTGCTGGCGGAGCAGAAGGGGGAACTTTTGGGATTTAGGATCAATCTTAGCAAATCGGAGGCTTTGCTTCTAGGAGGCCCTTCGCTCCCAACTTTGCGCTGAAGTGGCAAAGGACGTCCATAACCTATCTTGGAGTCCAGATTACCAGACATCCTGCTAAGCTATACTCAGTAAATCTTGACCTTTTTATAAAATTTCTAAATGAGAAGCTTGCAGCTTGGTCGGGCTTCACATTATCGTTTGCAGGCAGGGCAAATCTTTTAAAATTGGTGGTCTTTCCCGAGGCTCTTGTACCTATTCCGAACTCTCCCATTGTATCTCTGTCCCCGAGATGAAAAGTTAATTAACAAGCTGTTTGCCTCCTTTATTTGGAATGGTAAACATCCGCGCGTCCCTTATATTGTACTGCGCCAACCAAGGTCCCATGGTGGGCTTAATTTTCCGAATCCTAAACTCTACAATCTTGCTGCCAATATGTGTGTTCTGCAGGATTGGATAACAGGATCAAATAGCTTCACGCCAGGAGAGCTGGAGGTGCAATTGTACCCCCCTATCTCCTTGACAAACCTCCTACATCTCTCATATGGTGCCCTACCTCAGGAGATTAGAGAAAACCCTTTGTTTATGGCTTCTTGGAAGACATGGCGTGCCATTCGTAGGCAACAGGGTCTATCGGCGGAGTTTTCCTTAGGCCTCAGGTTTCTCCATAATCCAGCCTTTCAGAGCGGCAACACCCAAACACTTATTAAATATTGGTCAGATAGAGGCCTTTCTAAGGTAGGGGACCTGGTAGATGTCCAGGAAAGGAGACTGTTGTCCTTTAACCAACTTTGCACTAAATTCGATTATATACGCCCACATCTCTTCCACTTTTTGCAACTACCAAGCTATGCGCAGCTGGTGACTAGATCTTTGGGGCAGCTAACTTGGGAAGACACATTTCTTAGTTTACTCTCCAAGGCTCATGCCCACGAGGGCACATGTCTAAATTTTATTTATACCTTAGGTCACTATTGGATTATGAATCTAGATCCTCGGGCCCTAGCAAATGGATTATTGACATCCCAAGTTTACAAATTGAAGACCTATTGGCGGCTCATCTTCGACTAACCAAGCATATCTATAGTATCTCCTACTGGGAGATGTCTTTAAAAATACTACACCGCGGTTACATATCTTCACATCGCAACTTTTTGACGGGGGGTGTTCCCTCACCGGCCTGTACCAGATGCGGAGAGAGCATCGCTGATCTCTTTCATTGTTTCTGGAGTTGTTCAGTGAGCCAATCTTTCTGGAGGAGAATATACCGTTTTATTCAAGCTCACACATCGCTTGACGTTCCCTTCTCGCCAATGTGGGCCCTTTTTGGAATCTTGGACCTCAACTTGCGAATCCAATCTCACACCAAAAAACTACTATCTTGTATCTCAGCGGCTGCGTGTAAAACCATACTCCAAACGTGGATAGGCCCTACTTATCCATCTCTGCGGCTCTTTTTAGAAAAGTTATCCTTTCTGTTGCGCATGGATTGGGTGGATGCCTCTCTACAGAAAGAATCAAGAGTCGAAGGTTTTTTCTTAACCTGGCAGCCCATAATTAATATCCTTCCTGACCATATAAAAATCCGTATACGTTCCTGTTTCCAATATACCACTTGGTATTTGGAGTGTGCTGCTGGAGGTCAACCCCCGATACTAGATAATCCGCCACCCTGCTAAGTGGAGACTGACATTCAACTGTTGCTACTATTCCTCTTGCCCCTATCGGTGGGGGGACTTGCGCACCCCTGGATACCTCCCCCCTCCCTTTTTTTTTTTTTCCCCCTCTCCTTTTTCTTTTCTTCTCTCTCTCTCTTTATACAGCTAGGGTGCTCTAGACCTCATACCTGAGGAAGCTCAGCCTCTTGGAAAGGAGCTACCTTCATTTTGGTATCATTCGAACCTAAAATCTGATTTTAGTATTGCACTATATGCTCTGAATAGTTTGCACTTCGCATTGTTATATGGTCTGCTGAATGAACGATACTTACAATGGGCATTGTAGTCCTTTCTTTGTTGCAATTGTACTTAGAAAATATGTGTTTGCCTAATTTCCCTTATGCTCACCCTTTCCCACCCATTTCCCTCCTCCCCCCCCATTCACTTCCCCTTTCCTAATCCCCCTTTGTTGTTGCCCCATTTTGGGGGTATTGTTTGCTTTTACTTATTATTTTGAAAAAATTAATAAAAATAATGTTAAAAAAAAAAAAAAAAAAAATGGTTGAGCGGTCAAGGTGCCGAGAAAGAACAGAATTAAAATCTCCTCCCAGAAATAAATTCGCTGGGTTTTTAGTGAGGAGTAATTGGTGTTTGGGGAATTGGTCGTGTAAATTTTTAATAGGGAATATTTGGCACCGTTGATTAGTACCAAAGCATAGAGAAAATGGCCCTCAAGGTCAGCTGGTTCTTCTAGAATTTCACAATTCATGGTATTGCTGAACAGGATGGCCACTTAACCACAGCCCTAAAGCGCTTGTGTTCTGTAGTTTTTTATTACACACTGTTATTGGCTGGTTAATATCTAAAAGGTACCAAGCTAATGTGCAGTTTGTATCATCTAAGTGTTTCCCTAGTAGTGGGATCTGTGAGTTGCTATTCAGCAATCAGCTGCACCCTTCAATTTTTCCCAGGAGCATATAAGGCCAGAGATGCCTGCTTCTGGGCTTAGTTTAGCCCAGCCATTGAGCTGTGAACATGTCCCAAAATGGTGGTGTTTTCTGAGTAAGTAATGTCGTCCTATTTTTTTTTACTTTATTCTGTAAACTGGTTAATATCTATGAACAATCTCAGGTGTTGGAACATCAAAGGTTTGCTTTAATAATAAAACATTTTCACATTCTGTACAACTTCTCTCAACAAAGTTTTAAATTTTCTATACATTTCCCTTTTAGGAAACATTACACCTTCCCTCCTGTGTGAATTTTATTTTATGTTATTAGATGCGATTTATTTCCCAGATTCAGAACATGAAAAAGGCTTCTCCCCTGTGTGAATTCTCTCATGTTTGACCAGACTTCTTTTCTCTGTAAAAGATTTCCCACATTCAGAACATGTAAAAGGCTTTTCTCCTGTGTGACTTCTCTCATGTGAAACTAGATGTGCTTTCTGTATAAAAGCTTTCCCACATTCTAAACATGAAAAAGGCTTCTCTCCTGTGTGAATTCTCTGATGTACAACAAGACTGGCTTTCTCTACAAAAGATTTCCCACATTCAGGACATGAAAAAGGCTTTTCTCCTGTGTGAAGTCTCTTGTGTGTAACCAGATGTAATTTACGTGTAAAAGATTTCCCACATTCTGAACATGAAAAAGGCTTCTCTCCCGTGTGAATTCTCTTATGTTTAACAATATGTGATTTCTCTGCAAAAGATTTCCCACATTCTACACATGAAAAAGGCTTCTCTCCTGTGTGAATTCTCTCATGTCTCACCAGACTTGCTTTCTCTGTAAAAGATTTTAAACATTCTGAACATGAAAAAGGCTTCTCTCCTGTGTGAATTCTCTCATGTCTAACTAGATTTGCTTTACTTGTAAAAGATTTCTCACATTCTGAACATGAAAAATGATTCTCCCCTGTGTGGATTCTTTCATGTGTAACTAGATATGATTTATGTTTAAAAGATTTCCCACATTCTGCACATGACAAAGGCTTCTCCCCGGTCTGAATTCTTCTGTGCGTAAGAAGACTTGAACATTTTGTAAACAGTTTATCATATTGACCACATGGAAACCTTTCCCCATCTTTTTGGCCTGTACTCATAATTATCTGTGAGTCAGAAAAAGGTTCCTCATAATTGGAGGGATTGTACGACAGTCCTGCACTCGTGGTAACCATCAGTGGTGGGTGAGGAGAACGATGCTCATGATTGTGGGGATTATAGTACAGGTCTGTACTGTGTCGTCCTGGATGTACATTCAGGATATTGTGGTTTTCTTCTGTTGAGTGCTTCATGATATCTTCTTCTTTATAATATAGAGATGACATGCAGTTTCCTTCAGAGATTTTACAGAATTGCTCTGTTAAAATAAAAAAATGTTTTTTTTTTAAACCACAAAAGAGAAACATTTTAAACATTTCTTTTAGGCTGGAAAACGCATGTTGTTTTTAGTTAAAGGGTTTTCTCAGCATGCTGTTTCTCTAATTCGCAGGGAGTTTTGCACTCTGTCTGCTCAGGCTGTAGGTGGTCCTACAGCAGTGATTAGCATATAGTAACTTCAAGTCCTTACTCTGACAGAGCAGGAGGTGCCATCCCAGCCCTCACCCATCTCTTCAACCTATCAATAACCTCTGGCACCTTCCCTTCTGCCTTTAAACATGCTACTATCACTCCAATCCTAAAAAAAACAACCCTTGACCCTTCTTCTCTGTCCAACTATCGCCCCATCTCACTGCTCCCTTTTGCTTCCAAACTCCTCGAGCAGCACGTCTATCTTCAGCTGTCCTCCCACCTCTCCTGCAACTCTCTTCTTGACCCACTACAATCTGGTTTTCGACCCCACCACTCTACCGAAACCGCCCTAACCAAAGTCACTAATGACCTAGTAACTGCTAAAGCCTCACACCACTACTCTGTGCTCCTCCTCTTGGACCTGTCCTCTGCCTTTGACACTGTCGACCATTCCCTCCTGCTACAAATCCTCTCCTCCCTCGGCATTACGGACTTGGCTCTTTCCTGGATCTCCTCGTACCTCACTGATCGGACTTTCAGCGTCTCTCATTCTCGCTCCACCTCCTCCCCCCGGCCTCTCTCTGTTGGTGTCCCCCAAGGGTCAGTCCTGGGCCCACTACTCTTCTCTATCTACACCCTTGGCCAGCTCATAGCCTCACATGGCTTTCATTACCACCTGTATGCTGACGATACCCAACTCTACATCTCCGGCCCAGATGTCACTTCTCTACTCTCCCGGATCCCTGACTGTCTGTCCTCCATTTCCTCCTTCTTCTCATCACGTCTCCTAAAACTAAATGTGGAGAAAACAGAACTCATCATCTTTCCACCGTCCAACTCTACCCCTGCCAACGGCTCTACACTTTCACCGGTCCCACAAGTCCGCTGCCTTGGAGTAATCCTTGACTCTGCTTTATCTTTCAAACCACACATCCAAACCCTCACCTCTGCCTGCCACCTCCACCTGAAAAACATCTCTCGCATCCGCTCATTCCTCGGCTATGACACTACAAAAATGCTGGTCCATGCCCTTGTCATCTCCCGCCTAGACTACTGCAACATCCTTCTCAGTGGCCTCCCAGCTAGCACCCTCGCTCCCCTCCAATCCATCCTTAACTCTGCTGCCCGTCTTATCCACCTCTCTCCTCGCTACTCCTCTGCCTCTCCCCTCTGCCAATCCCTTCACTGGCTTCCCATTGCCCAGCGAATTCATTTCAAGCTAGCAACTTCGACCTACAAGGCTCTCCATGACCTCTCCCCTCCATACATCTCTGCCCTAACTTCCAAATATCTCCCCTCACGCACTCTCCGCTCCTCACAGGACCTTCTCCTCTGCTCTCCTCTTATCAGCTCCTCACACAACCGTCTCCAAGACTTCTCCCGTGCTTCACCCACACTCTGGAACTCACTGCCCCAACACATCAGACTCTCTTCCACTCTCGCCAGCTTCAAAAGCAACCTGAAAACCCATCTCTTCAGGCTTGCCTATAACCTTCACTAAACTTGTCACTACTTCCTCCACAGACATGTCTGCCCCTCACCTCCTGTCTCTTTCCCCCTCCTTGTAGATTGTAAGCCCTCGCGGGTAGGGTCCTCTCTCCCTCTGTCGTGCCAATTGTCATTATCACTGTACTCGTTTGACGTATGTAATGTATGTATGTAACCCCCTCGAATGTACAGCGCCCTGGAATCAATGGCGCTTTAAAATAAATAATAATAATAATAATCTCTAAAAAGATTACAAAGAGATGCTTTTCAGTCCTCACAGCACATGTACCTTTTGTTTACTGCAGCTTATACTGTTAAATCTGATTAGTTCACTCAGAGGTCACCCCCTTCAGTAGGTCCATGGTGGTGATGTCACTCCCAGTTCTCTGCTCTGTCAGCTAATCAGATAACAAAAGTCCTTCTTTCTCTTATCTCATGTGTAAAATCTATTGATGTAGAAAATGTCTTCCTTTAACAGACCTTTTATGGTGGAAGCTAATCTTTGCAGTGAGAAAGCACCTTTAAGTTATTGTGATAAAAAGCAGTGATGATGCAGGGGACAGTTTATTATTACCCTTCATTTTTTCCGTTTCATTAGGTCAGCAGGAAATTTCCCTGTGTGCCTGGTTTTGCTAGGTATGTTAAAGGTCTGCACACTACACTCATTGCTTTATGAGATAGGGGGGGCGATTTTGGACAACAAACAGTCCGCAATGGGCCCAATAGATGGTGTCACGCTCCTCTCAAACTTTACTGCATATGGGGCCCTCTAGCAGACGGATGGTCACCACATCTCTGCTAACCTTTTTGGGATGGGGCCCGGGACAGATGGTTTTGTCACCGCATTTACTAACCCTCCTTTTTTGGAGCCCGAGCAACGAGTCACTGCACCTCTGACAATTTCTACGAGTATGGGCCCTGGAGCAACATATCACTGCAACTCTGCAAACCCTATTTGTATGAGGCCATCAGAGGATTCCTGAACCTCGGTTAACCCTACCACCTTTGGGGCCCTGATGCAGACGGATGTCACATCTCTACTAACCAAGCTGCAACAAAAAAAACTACATTTTGCCGGCAGTAAAAAATTTGATCCCGCTGATTGGCAAAGGGTTTGTTTTCCCCTCTGAGAGCCACTTTTTCTGCTTCATGCAACAATGGACTTTGGGCAAATCAGGTGAAAAACATCAAAAAAATAAAAAACCCTAAAACCCATTGCGAAGAACACAACAGGGGGCGCTTTATGGTCAAAAAGGTTTTCGGAATTTTTAACTGACCACAAAACATGTAAGAACCGCCCCCCACCAAATTTTTGGGTATGATCCATCCCGGAAACCCATACACCTGATTAGTACCCCCTGGGCAAGGGATCCTCCAGCAAGACAATGTGACACGTCACAGGGCTAGACATGTCCAACATTGGTTGAAGGAGCATGACCAAGACTTCCAAGTACTACCCTGGCCCTTAATTCCACAGACCCCGTTTGAGCAGGTATGTCTGAGCCCCTGGATGGTATTTGGCTGCAAAAACTCCCAGCAGCTGGGGGATGCAGTGGGGCCCCGATCCCTGTGACACCCTCCGGGACCTTATGGACTTTCCCCCCTGTCTCGCAGCTGTCTGTGCTGCACACAAGGGCCCTCGCTGGAGATAATGAGGACTTCACTGTGTGTATTTCTAATTACTTTCACTCCTTAAATCTCAAAAATCTGCATAAACCGCCGTGTGACTGCACCCCTTAAAATCCTTTATATAACGGAGTCCACAAATTTCTTAAAAACTAAAACCGCATTCTACAAACCCGCTCCAGGCATTCAACCAACACAGCGAACTACCCCCAAACATTTTTAATTAACTAAGCCTTCTGAGTGTTGTGCCTCTTCCTGCACAACTCATTAAAGGGGTTGTTTTACTACAAGGATTGCTTTTTATGTTAAAGATCTTGCAAAAAACAAGTCATTTTGCAAAACATGTCCATTAACAGTGTCCTACCTATTTCTAGATATCCCCTCTTGTATGGACAGCATCAGCTTCTCAGGTCAGTTATCACTTTTACCACAGAACCCTGGACTGAAAAAATCTGAGCCCACAACCTTGTCTAAAAACAGGCTGTCCTCTGCCCACACATCTCCCTTCAATACCAAGGGGCAGCACTTTAATACAGGTGGACATCAGGGGCTAAAACCCAGATCATCAGGAACAAAGAACATCTCCATTTAACTCAGGGGGGGATATGAGGTCTGTACGACCTAACGGCTGCAGTCACCAGGTCTCCATGTTACTGCTACTCTTTAGTAGACCTCCATAATGTGTTCTTATTTTTTGGAGATTCTCACACAAACCCTTTAAGGATGAAATGGATTTTCCTTTTTGCCTCCAAACCTATGATTTTTCCCCACTGGGGACTAAAGTGGACTACTAAGTGTCCCCCAGATCCCGACGTCGTGCAGATTTTTCTACAGCAGGTAAACCCCAAAAATCCGATCCTAACCTCATGTAGGGCAGGACCCTAAACCCTTGGAGAAGTCACCTCCTCAGGCCCCCCCACCAGTATAAAACAGGATCCCGAAGAAACACCTGAATTAATTTCTCCCCTTGGGGCACATTTCCCGGGATCCCTCCTTTATGTCACCATCCTCGCTCATCGCTCCTCATTTTTTTCTTCTTCACCTCCCCTTATACAGTCCAATCTTCACCCTGATTTGAATATGGAACAATTTATACAGCAAAAGATCAAAATAAAACCCCCAAAATCTTACCCATCGTACTGCAGGGGGTCCCAACCCATATACAGATTGTTAAAAGGCTCTCCCCTGAGATTCCCTGGACTTTTACTCTTTTGCTTCATCCCAACCCCAAATCAATCAGATTTTCCCCCCAAAGAGACAAAAAAAGGGAAATAAGTGCAGGTTGTTCCTTGGTCATATTTAGAGGGGAAATTCACTCCCTCTACCTGATATTCCTGGACAAATTTCCCTCGACAGTCCCGGAATACAGAGGACAGGGGGATCTCTCTCTGATTTCTCCTACGGATCCACCTTAGGAAAAAACACAGGACAAAACATGAGCGCGGGGTATCGTCTTTTTTAAACAAATGTCTTATCACCTCCGATTCTATGAGAAGACCAAAATGAGAAACAGAGAGAAGAGGAAAGAAGACAGGGAAGAAGACAGAAGAGAGAGGAGTCATATTGAGAACCGTATTAGTTCCCGAAGCTTGGCATGACAGGAGCCAAGACTTTTAGCAGTGGATAAAACAAGCGATATAAAAGTAATTGTTTTTAATTTAGGGAGAACGCTTTTTTGAACAAGCCCTTCATCAGTGGAATGTAAGTACAAGCTCCGGATGCCGAAGAGCGGTGATCATGTGACCTCATTCATAACAAAACAACCAAAAAGGGACTAAAGTAAATAAGGAGCAAGCACCAAACCCTGATCTCCTCAGAGGACACCCGGAAATGGTCGGTTGTTACCTCAGAAAAAGGGCAAGGGTGCAAAGACAACGGAGAACCCTTTTTAAGAGATTTCTAATTCATAGATTATCGAAAGCCTTATTGATATAAAACCTGGGAAACGGACAATGCTTATTACCATGTATGGAGATGGGAATCAAGAATAAAGCTAAGAATGATAGATAGAACTGAGGTTTTAGCAAATATAATTTTTTTTAATTGACTTGTTTTTCATTTTCCAAAATGGATCAGATGAACACACTACAGCAGGTTACAGAAATCAACTTATAAATTCTCTGCAGTTGTCATAAAACCATTAGATACAGAATCAGCGATGTCAGCTTGACCCAAACGCCCATTAACTTGGGGAAAAACCTAGTTTGTTTCTCCTGCAACCTTCTCACCTCCAGTCTCTTCCCTAGAGTGTCAAAAACTAATAAATTCCCCCCTTCCCTGGTTTTTTCGAAACCACTATGACCTGCAACAGTGGACGTTATTAGCTTCGTAACTGGGAGTTCTTTTAGCCTTTTCCAAAAACCTTTGCTTTAAGCAAAACGCAGTGAGGTCTGAAAGGCAAGTAAATCCTCACACTGACCAATTTATTGGTGGCTCTCTGCAAGGAGAAATATTTTCCCCCTTCTATATACACTTTGTCAGTGAGGACAAATCATGAAGTAAAAGCACCATGGGGCCAATGAAGGTCAAAACCTTCCACTTCCTTTATCACAAATTTCAAGTTTTTTCGGGAGAGACACAGCCAGTATCAAATGGTTTTTGGGGATTCCACTTTGGACATTGCACCTTACAATGCGGAGCCAAAGGTTGAGGGGGTACTTCGAACCCAAATATAGTAAGATGGATGAATTTAACGGGTGTTTTCCTCCATTTTTCGTATATAATTGCTTTGTGCACATTATTCCCTTTACAACCTCTTGAAGGGCATTGACATTTGGGAAGTTAATCTCCCACCTTATAAAGTGTTTATCCCTTCGCTCTAGAAGATCCGGCTTTGGGGGAAATGGATTTCCTACCGACACTTTTTTAAACATGAATCAAAAATAACGTTAAATCCCTTACAAGTTGAGTTTCCCATAAAGTCCACTTAATTTTGGGTTTATCAAATAAAATTTAAATTTTAAATTTTCCCCACTAAGGAAAAAATAACCCGCCCCATCCCCCATACCCCTCCTGATAACCCCCCCTTTTTCCAAGGCTCGGATCCCGTAAGCCAAAGCCCAACTGCCAATTTCCAACTTCGACCCCGATTCCGTGATAGGCTGATGGATTAATAAAAAATTATTGTACTTTTTGGGCTCATTTTAGCAAAAAATTGTGTAAAAATCCAAAACGGGGTGAATCAAGGTTTTGGCTGAACATTTTTCCCCTGACTTATTTCAATATTGTTTTTTGAAGGGATTAATTTCCAATTATGGGAAAAAAGAATTTTTCATCCTAAGCAAAATCACAGTTTACGGAAGTATGCAGTTTTCCTGTTGGCCAATTAACCAAAAATGTTCTTATTATATTTAGTTTTTGGCTTATGCAATTTTTAGCTTTTTTAAGTACAAAAAAAAAAATGTAAACCTTTTAAAAAGGAAAAGGGATGTAATCTTTTTTTTCAAACCCCCCATAAAGTGATAAAAAATTTAAACAATATTAAAAAAAAACATTGTTATAAAGGGGAAAAATTTTTTGGCCAAAATTTTTTTTGGTAAGCCATTTTTTTAAACTGAAAATGGGGGGATAAAATTCCAACAAGTAACATTTCCTGGGGAACCTTCATCATGTATTTCTTTCTAAATTTCAGCGGATGATAATAAAAAATTTTTTTATTTACAAGGGAACTTGGTTCATTTCTCTTTCAAGCTTGTGAAATTTGATTTGAGCCCCTATGCCATAGGTATATATGGCTTTTGAGGTTGCAATAACAAAAATCTGGCGCCCGAACAGGGACTCGATTAAAAGGACAAAGGATTTCCCATCTGCCTGTGCACTAGAACCCCGGAGTGGCTCACGGACAGACTACACAAACAGCACTGGGGTAAAGCAACTTATGAGCGTCCACCTTGTACGTATTCTCTCCCTGAGTCCTCCAGAGGTTGGCTGCAGGTAAATTGAGTATTTTCCTTATAGATATCGGGTCCCGAGATTGTGTATAAGAAAGGCAAAGAACCTTGTCTCTGATTGCTTTCCTTTCTTAAAGGTCCTCCTATGGCAGTGGGTATATTTTTGTTTGAATTTATTCTGAATGTGTTTCTGGGTTTATGACTTATTGTCTTCTTTATGTGGCTTATGTGGAGAACAGTTCAAGATCAGAAAAAGTTAGCAGAATTCCCTGGACCTAGGTTAATCTGAAGTATTGAGTGATAAGATATTAACTCCTATCCCAGAAGTTTCATTCTAGAGTATATTATTGAAGTTAACCCAGGGTATTGATTATTTATCAAAACGAGAACTATTGAAATCTCGGCACTGATTAGATCTAAATAAATCCATTTGGTTTGGTTCTATTTCAGGGATAAGTTTAACACTGCAGGAATTTTATATGGATGTGTGGCACCATCCATATAAAGAAAAGCTCATCGGTGTTACAATGATTTTGGTATATAAACCTATAATTAGAAAGTCGTCTTGTCCCTTTATTACAGAGGAGTCATTACTGGTAAAATATTCAATACAGCTAAGACCTAAGGTCTGGCTGATGTTACAGCATAAAGCTGTAACGTCCATAGTTATTAATATCCTCTCACCTTGTGATGTCAGCGGCCGGGGATCCTCCATCTTGACCTCTCGGTACAGATCCTGGTGTTCTTCTATGTAGTCCCACTCCTCCATGGAGACATAGACAGCGACATCCTGACACCTTATAGGAACCTGACAACACAATGATCCATCATCATCCAGACCCATCATCCCCTGTGTTATGTATAATGTCCCAGCATTCCCCTCACCTCTCCAGTCAGCAACTCAGTGATCTTGGTGGTCAGGTCTAGGATCTTCTGTATCAGTGAATGAGGTGGAGGCTCGGGGTTCTGGGTGCTGCTCCGTCCTCCTGACACATGGGGGGCCACACACTCCCCAGATGACTTCTTCACTACTGTGTAATCCTGTGTATGGGGAGACACTGATCACTACATAGATTCTAAGAACCCCTCACCTCTCCCATCATTCACCTGTTATTGATAGTGATAAGAGCGAGCTCATGTGAGACTCTCACCTCTCCAGTTACCAAGTAGATGATCTCCAGGGTGAGGTCTAATATCCTGGTGGCAATGAGGTCTCCGTCCTTGTCCATTCTTGGGAAGTCATTGATGAAAAGGGCCATTGTCTTTAGCTGTGAGAGTCCTGGACCTGAGGAACCTGAAGAAGACAAGGAGCATTGAGAGCAAGATCACACTATATATACACTCTATTCTGTACATATTTCAGACAGACCCAAAAGTTTGTACACACCTTCTCAATTTCCCAAAAGTTTTCTTTATTTTTCATGATAAAAAAAAATTGTAGATTCACATGAAGGCATCCAAACTATGAATTAACACATGTGGAATTATATACTTAACAAAAAGGGTGAAACAAATGAAAATATTTTCTTATATTCTAGGTTCTTCAAAGTAGCCACCTTTTGCTTTGATTACTGCTTTGCACACTCTTTTGGGATTCTCTTGATGAGATCAAGAGGTAAATCACCCAAATGATCTTTGAAGGAGTTCCAGAGATGCTTAGCACTTGTTGGCCCTTTGCCCTTTACGCTGCAGTCCAGCTCACCCCAAACCATCCCGATTGGGTTCAGGTCTGGTGACTGTGGAGGCCTGGTCATCTGGCGTAGCACCCTATCACTCTCCTTGGTCAAATAGCCCTTACACAGACTGGAGGTGTGTTTGGGGTCATGGTACTGTTGAAAAATAAATGATGGTCCAACTAAACGCAAACCGGATGGAATAGCATGACGCTGCAAGATGCTGTGGTAACCATGCTGGTTCAGTATTCCTTCAATTTTGAATAAATCCCCAACAGTGTCACCAGCAAAGCACCCCCAACACCATCACACCTTCTCCTCCATGCTTCATGGTGAGAACCAGGCATGTTGAGTCCATTTGTTCACATTTTCTGCGTCACACAAAGACACGGTGGTTGGAACCAAAGATCTCAAATTTGGACTCATCAGACCATTCCTTGTGTTCTCTCTTCTGCTTGTTGCCTGTTTTACAGTTTCCTCAGCTTTTACCGAAAGGGCGGCCCAACTTTTTCTTAACAGTTTTTGTAGGGGATTGTCTCTGCTAAACTCGTGTGGCATTGACCTGATCTCAATCTGGCTGCTTTAAAACCTCGATTTCTGAGGCTTTTTATCGATAACTTATCCTCCGCACAGAGGCTCTTGGTCTTCCTTTCCGGGGGGGGGGTCCTATGGACCCAGTTTCTTTGAGCGTTATGTTTTTCCCCACGCCGGGGGACACTTTCAAAGTTTTCCCAATTTTTCGATTGTCTGACCTCTTTTTTTAAAAATAATGGGCCACTCTTTTGTCTTTACTTAGCCTTTTTTTCGGGCCAAATAAAAAAATTCTAAAAAATTAAAATTCATAGGCTATACGTTTACCCCCACCAATTTTGAACAACACAACTGATGGCCCCAACCCCCAAATTATAAGGCAAGAAACCCCACTTAAAAAAACCAACAGGGCACATCGTAAAGTGAAAACCATTTCGGTTTACCTCTTGAACTCATCAAGAAAAAGCCAAGGTGTGCAAAGATAACAAAGAAAAAAAGGGGGCTACTTTGAAAACCTAAAAATAACATTTTCATTGCTTCGACTTTTTTGTTAAGTATAAAATTCCACATGTGTTAATTCAACCCTTAACCCTTCAGTGTGAGTCTTCAATTTTTATAGTCATGAAAAACAAAAAACCCCTTTTGGAATGAAAAGGGGGGGGTGGGGGGGGTCCAAATTTTTTGGTCGTCGTATATACCAAAACTAGTGGACACCCCACCCAGGACAAGACGTAAAAAAATGAATCCATAAGGCTGATTCTTCCCTGGGAAAAACGCTGCAAATCAACTAAAAACACACAACAACAAAAAAAAAAAAAGTACACCCCCTCAAAATTTGAAAATTTGTTTATATTTTTTCATAGAACAACACTGAGGACTCACACTGATACAAGTAAAGTATCATGTACATTTTTGTTTCAAAAGGAAATTTTTCCCCTAAAATAACTTAACAGAGTCATCAATGTCTAACAGCTGGGAAAAAAGTGAGTACATGAAAAGTCATCCCCCCGACCCTCCAAATTTTTTACAATAAAAAAGTGAAAAGAAAAAATTTCCCCCAATGTCAGTATTTTGTGGGGCCCCCCACTGTTTTTTTCCAGCATGCCTTTACTGTCTTACATGGGGGTCACTAAGTTTCACGGGTTGCAGCCACGGGAACCCTTTTCCCCCCCTCCATGATGACATCAGGTGTAAATTAAAGATATAGATAAAAATTAGAAGTAAAAGAGAGAGAGAGGAAGAGAAAAGTACTGAGGGGAGGCACAGGGAGTGAAAATGGAAGAATCGTAACCCCCCTCCCCTCATTTCTTATGATTTTTATTGGATCGATACTGATAAAAACCCTTTTTTCAGTTTGGGACGAATATTATTTTTGGGGGGTCCTGTCAGCTCCAAGTTCACAAATACATTCTCTTTTGGGAGCACAGTCGGGGCCAGTTTCCACTTTCGGGCAGATAAACACGGCTCGGGATTTTTAGAACATTTTTTTTTTATGGGGTCGGAAAAAAACCCCAAAACTGTATAAAAAAAATAAAGAGGTAGGAAAAGCTTCCCAGCGTCACAAGAACAAAACCCAAAAAAATAAATTACATAACGTATATCACCCCAAACCCTTTTTAGAAAAATAACCAGAGGGGGAATATTCTGGAAGGGGTAGGAGTGCGTTCATTGGGAGGCCCCAGGGTTTTTAGGTAGAAAGGTCAGACATTAGGAAAACAGGATTCATTCGATTGGACTTGACAACTCACACTGTCTTAAAATACTCAAAAATTCCCGGGTTTTTCTTGGCAAATTTGTACCCCAATTTTAAAACATTCATTTTAACTTCCCAGGAAAGGCACGAAATGAAGATTACATAGGGAATCAGGAAATTTAAAAAAGATGTAGGGGGGAGGTTATGACGGGGGTCATGAGGGGGGTATCAGAGATTTGGGGAAGATTAAGGGCAGGTTAGGAGGAATTACTGAGGGGGGTACAAAATTAGGGTAGAGATATGGGGGGGAAGGATTTATGGAATTACATGAGGGAGGCTCAGGGGAAATTTCAAAGAGAGGGGGGGGGCAGGTTATGGATGGGGAAAAAAAGGGGTATCAGGGGATTTGGGGGAGAGAAATGGGGGAGGAAAATAAATTAATTAGGGAGTTACGGAGATTAGGGAGCGATTAGGGGGGGCGTTTATGGATGGAGATACTGAAGGGAGGGATCAGGGGAAATTAGGGGAAGCGATGTATGGGAGGGGGGGTTTTGGATGGAATTACATGGGAGGGATCAAAGATTAGGGTGGAGATGTATGGGGGACAGGTTATGGTGGAGTTACATGAGGGGAGGGAAAATGGAATTAGAGCAAGATTTTGGGGACAGGTATGGATGGGGGATTTCATAGGGGGTATCAGGGGTTAATGTAGAGATGTAGGGGGGGAAAGGTATGAGGAATTTCATAGGGAGGTATCAGGAGTAGGGAGAAAATTTGGGGGGAAGGTTTTGGATGAGATTACATGAAAGGAGGTACAAGAGATTAAGGGGGAGATTAGGGGGGAAAGGGAAAAGGGTGAGATAAATGAAGGAGATCAGAGATTAGGTAAATGTATGGGGGAGTTTTGGATGGAGATTTAAAAGGGGAGGGAGGAGATTAGGGAAATTAGGTGGCAGGTTATGGATGAAATTTCATGAGGGGGGTATCAGGAAATTTGGTAGAGGTTTGGGGGTGGGCCGGACCTGCCAAGATGGCCGCGAAGCGTGGACTCCGGAGGATCGCTGCTGCAAAGGGGGCAATCCTGAATCCGCACACTGCAGCGGGGAAAAATCCTCCCCCTGTCCAGTGACACAGGATTCTTCGGGACGCAGACCTCGCTCCAACTTACTCTGCCCGCGCTCCGGGACTTCGGAGGACCGAGGCCTAAACTGGAAGTTGGACGAACCCGCCACACCGGGGATGCCTGCTGGGGGCCGGGGGCCCCGCATCACACAGCATGCCGGGGTGACGATCCTCCCCCGACTCGGGGAGCCCCGCGGCGACACAGGCATCGGGGGGGGCCCCAGAAAAAATCCGCAAGGAGGGAGCACCGCAGGGGCGATACCGGCATTACCCGGAACACCACCGGACGGGGAAACCAGGGCCTCCAAAACCCCCCGACCCTTTGCCAGCCCTGAGCCCTTTTGGGGCCCTAAAAAACCTCCCCCCCTGAATATAACCCGTTCTACCCAGGGACGGCCACAAGATAAGGGGACAGCATGTCAGGCACCGCAGGCAGCCCGATCCCATGGGGAAACGGGGGGAGGACAGTATAGCCGCTGCGCAACTTCTTAACCTGTTACCCTCAAAGCCGTTTGTTGGGCACTTACTCCATCACCCCAAAAAGGAGTTTCCTCTGCCCCGGGAAGAAACCCCCCCCCTAGCGACACCCCCAATAATTATACCACTGCAGAGTCCTCAGTGACACTCCCTTGCTTCCAATCAGCATGTCTTCTAAGAAACAAACAAAAAGAGGGGGGGCCAACCACCTCCAAAAAACAACATCGCTGCCGTTGGCCCTGCTCGGGGGTTCTTTGAATAAATTCTGAGGCAGGACAAACTGGAATGGAAGTGATTCTATACCATTTGCAAGCCGTAGCCCTTCCCCGGAGCAATTGGGGGGGGAAAAGGGATCTGGCTGACCCCCCTTCAATCCCCCTGCCCCTGCCTGGGAACCCCCTCCTGAAAGCCCTTTCCCATCTAGAAAAGACTTAAGGATCCGAAAAACCCTTTCTGGCCCATTAGGGAGAACCCCTTCAAGACTAAAATTTGCATCACCCGGGGAGCAGATCTGCGGCATAAGTCAGAGAGGGTAGAGTCTGTTGAAAATGCTCATGATGCACCGGGCAAAAATTTTTTCCTCCTTTGGGCAATAAAAGGAAACTAATCGGGCAAAACCCTGGAAAGACTAACTAAACAATAGAAAAAAATTTAGAAAACCAGGGGAAGAACGGAACAACCGAGGATTAGAGGGGCCCCCGGAGGCTAATGGGGGGGAAAATTTTTTTCCAAATTCTTTAAAAAAATTTTCCCCGGTCTTTTTTGGGAGCCCTGGGGGCCCTGGCCCCCTTTAAAAATTTGGCAGAGCTCACAGGGCCCTCAAACCCAAGGGGGCCGCCCTTTTTCACGCCCGGGGGAAACATAAAATGTTTTAACTTTAGTTCCAAATAAAAGAGCAAATTTTAACCAAGGCCAACCCCGGGAGGATCCCTTCAAAAACCAAGGGACGACATTCCAAAACCTTTCCTGATTTTTTCTTGGGATAACTCTTCAAAAACGTCGTCATCTCAACCCCCTTTTTTTGGAAATTTTAAAAAGGGAAACCCCCTTCCATCCCATACCGCGGGGGCTTTCCTTTTGCGCAAAATTGCTACCGGGAAAGGACGCTCTGCAGCTCTGCGTTCTTTTGAGGATCTACCGCTTTTCCCTGTTCCACCCTTGGAGTTCTTGCCCACTGATCTTGGGGTTTTTTGGGAGTTGGGGATCCCCCCCCGCCCCTTCACCGTTTTGGAAAAGAAGGCAAAAAGCCCCCAACGGAAAGATCCAACCTGCAAAGGGTTTCCCCGGAGGTTTCGGGACATAAGAAAAAACCCCTCCCCCAGCCACCCCCCCCGGGCCCTATCTTGGAGGATGGGTTATTCTATTTTTTCTGGTTAATCCCCTCTTTTTTTGGGATTCCACTCTCCTGATTGTAAAAAAAGGGGAAATGCTGGGATTCATATTCTTGAGGCAAATGCCCTACTTAAAAATGTTTGGGGGTGGGGAAAATATTGAAACCCTTTGGGAAATAATTCTCATGTACCTATTTTTGCAATT
The DNA here is from genome assembly GCA_025379985.1 of Phyllomedusa bahiana. Lineage (NCBI taxonomy): Eukaryota > Metazoa > Chordata > Amphibia > Anura > Hylidae > Phyllomedusa > Phyllomedusa bahiana. The sequence goes on from JAODAL010026861.1 coordinate 26,503, forward strand.
TTTCCCTAATATAGTGCTATCTCCCGGGTTTTATTTTTTTTTTAACTGTAAATTTATTTAAAGGGTTTTTTTAAAGAAAATGACTTTGGACAAATGACATACAAGATGGGGTTAACAATCGAATACAAGGGAAAGGGTTGGTAAAGTAAGAAAAAAAACCCGGTAACTTCCATTTCTGGACCAAGAAAAATTGCTTTTCTTTTAAAAAAACCCCAAAGGGGAGGCAAAATAATACCCATGTTTTCCTCAAATGCTGTCAAAAAGGGGGAATTTTTAAACGAGCATAAAAAAACAGAAGGAAAAAGGGAAAGGGCCCGGAAATGGGGAAAAAGGGGGGGGGGGGAAAGAAGAAATTAACTCGAACAGGGGGGGTGATCAGCTCGAGTCCCCTTTTCAAAAGGCCTGAGGTGCCCAAACCCCCCGCTCCAAACACCGGGGAAAAAGGCCCAAAGGCCCCCCAACCCCCCCCCATCGCTCCCAAAACCCAAAGGGATATGATCCCCTTTGGCCCCATTTTAATAAAGGCTTTTTTTTTTTTTTTTTTTTTTTTAAAAAAAAGGAGAGTAAAGAAATTAATTTTTATCCCCCCTTTCCCCGGGGTTGTTTCTAGGCCCTTGAGAACCCCCAAAAAAAGACACCCCCCCCTTTTGCTCTGGGGGGCCCAGGAAAATTACTGTTATCCCTTTTCTTTTTCCCCCTAAAAAAACAAAGAAATTATTTATAGTGCAATCCTAGGGGAAAAAAACAAGAAAGTTAACATAAATCACATCCACTGTACCTAGATGGAGGGTCTTTTCTTTGGGCAGAAAATTCCCATACAATTTACGAGGAAATAATCATTTTAACAGAAAAAAACCCTAAAGTTTAACTGGGGAGAATGGTACATTCATAGGTGTAAATAAAACCCGGGCGTTCTCAACATTTTTTAACAAGTGACCCCAAAAAAAGGGAAAAAACAAACACCCAAGAAAAAGATTGAGACATATAACAAAAAAAGGGTACAGACTAAAGAGGGAATTCACGGGGGGGATTTTGGGAGGAAAGAAGCTGAGAGAAGAGTTCCCTTTGGTCGGGGCCCCACTTTACTATGCTGCCTTTGGGGGCCAGGGGAAAGTTTATAAATTAAGTCCCAGGGTTTTCCCCAGAAATTTCAAATTTAAAATCTACCCCTGTCACCCAAATAGACCCTTTGAGGAAAATCCATCTCCCGGAATGCTTTCACCGGCGATAAATTTGGTCCTTTGAGGGGGCTCTTGACACTTCCAATTTTTGCTTATGAAAAACATTTGGTTGCCGTCAACAGATCAAAAATAGGCTAAATTTGGTGACGTTAAAACCATCGGGAAAAGGGATTTTTTAGTGGGTAACATCGGGGGCCCCCGCGGGAATGGGTATTCCCACAAACACTCGGATCAAAGATTGGCCCTTTTTCCCCCAAAGAGGTTTTTTTTTAAAAAGGGCAGTCCCAAAAAATTTTGGGCCAAAGATCCTTGCGTCCCCCTAAAAACCTCCAACAAAATTCCCCAAAAGACCCCTAGGGTAAAAATTTGCAAGAGTAGGGGAAGTATGGAAACCTGCATCAGTTTTTTTGTTTGGGTTTTTTTTTTTAAAGGAGACAAAAGAGGAAGCCCTTGGGCCCGCCTTGGCCCAAAATTTTTTTCCCGGGTGTCTATAGGGATGGGCGTCCCAAAAATAGCTTTTCCCCATTTTCCTCGGGTAAGAGTGGGGGGGGTTTGGGCAGGGTCTGGTGTCCCCAAAAATTTTTGGATAAATTGATGAAATCAGACCACTGTGGAAAAAATTTTTTTTGGGGCCTTTTTTCCCTCAAACTGGGGGGATCATACAGACTTGGAGGACAGAAAAAAGTAAGTGTAAAAAAATGGCTAACCCTGCAGATAGGATTGGGTACGTTCGGGGGGTACCCTTAAAAACTTCCCCCGTAGATTTTTTAAAAAGGGGGATCCCGGGTCCGGGTAGTCCAAAATATCCGCCATTTAAAATATTTTGACAAAATTTCAAACCCACTTTTTTCAGGGTGGAGATTTTCGGGCTATCAGAAACAGGGGTTTGGGAAAAAAAGAAACAATGTCATGGGGTTGATTATTGCGAATTGGGGGTTAAAAATTTCTTATGACAAAAATTTTCCACACCTTCCACGTTTTGAAGCCATGGGCCCAACAAGGGCTTGACAATCTGGTTGTGCGTTGTAAAACCCACAGACGGTTATTAAAATTTATTATTTTTTAAAAAATTTATTTTAAAGTTAGTATGGATCGGGCAACCACAACTTTCCAACTTTTTCCCTCTGGAGTACGGGGTAAAAACAAAGACCAAGCAGGGTTTCTCGCAAAAAGCCTGCCCAGTAAAATTTTTTTATTTCATTTCAAAAGAGCCCCCCTTTGAGTTTTGGGACCAGCAGGACGACTTTGGAATACGGTGTATGGGCCCCCGGGGCCCTCGAAACGCATGAAGGCGGCCTTTCATAGCTTTAAGTTAAACCCGAGTTGGGGGGTCGGGACAGGCAAAGTCTCAAACAAGGGACATCAGCTTTGGGAGACTGTCCCTTTTAAAAGGCTGGGTTTTCTTCCTAGGAGTGATATTGGGGAAGGGGCGGCCATTTTTCATTACGGGCCCCCCCCCCAAAAAATTTTTCAGGGTAGTTTATGGAGAACAGCAAAAGGCGTATGTTGGGCAAATTTTTCCCCAGTATTTAAGGATCCCCTGTTTTTCCAAATTTAAAAAAAAAGGGTTTGATCTGTACAGATCCAACTGAGCGTGGGGTTTTTTTAAGGGTAAAAACCCCTGCTTTGACAAGTTCACTTTTTTAGCCCGAGAAAAAGGCCCAAAAAGGCGCAAGAAATGATTGAAAAATTTTGGGGGAAAATGGCCCTGTAAGTTGGTTAAGTCAGGAGTATGTCGTCCGGTAAAAAGGGTACTTTTAAATTTTCCCCGTCACGGGCCCGGGTACCCGAAAATTCCCGGTTATTTTTGGGGATGGCCCCACCAATGGTTCATACACAGGACAAAAATCATCGGGATAAGGGACAAACCCCCCCCCCCCTCGTGCCATTTTTTAAAAACTTTATCAGGGGGGAATCGGGGTGTGGGAGTCAAAAAGGGGCAGAGGGGGAGGGGAAAAACGTTCCCCCAAAAGCTTGGGATAAAAGGGGCCCGGAAAAACCAATACCTCAGTACTTTTGGACATAAACTTTCCAAAAATTTTTGGGGATCGAACGCCTTTTTTTCCGCGTCCAACCTGAGCATAAAGCCGGCCCTCCTCCTATGCCTATCCCCGAATTTGGGCTATCCCCGCCTAGTGTTTTCAGCCCCTTTCCTACCGTAACAAAACCCACCTGGTTTTTTGTTAATTAATTTCCCCGGGAAAACAGTTTTGATAGACATTGGGCCCAAAAATTTTTTGGGGGAAAAATTTTCATGTCAGAAATTTTGAAAGGGGGATAGGCCCGATATTTTAAAAACAAACAAAATGGCTCTTTTGGGTTTGGGGGGTAAGGGTTATGAAGGAGTGAAAGGGGGGGACGGGGGAATCGGGTCACCCTTCAGGAATGAATTAAAAATTTTCCCCCAAGAAATCTTCTAATTGGGTAGAAATTTTGGAAGGAAAAGCACTTTAAAACTGTCGGGTCTGGGGATTTTTTTGGGGGGTAAATTTTTAGGTTTCCCTAATCTCCCTATTTGTGATCGGGGAACCCTTGGGGAGAGTGGGAGGTCTGTCCCTTTTTTTAAAGGGGGGGGAGGTTGGGAAAGGGTGAAAAAAATTAAAGCAGGGCGTTTTGGAGAAAGTGAAAGCAAATAAGTTAGAGAGTCCGGGGTTTTAAAACCCGGAAAGGAAAGGGGTGGAAGATCGCGGGAAACTCCTTCGGGGGCGTTTGGAAATCATTTCCACACATTCCCAAGGGGTAGGGGTTTTTTTGTTGAGGCCTCCCCCCCAGACATCTTTGGCGAGCAAGTATTTGGGTTGTTAAACACGGAAAAGTATCATTGTCCCGCTATACAAACCAAAAAGTTTTTTCGTTTTGATACTTCCAGACCCTCATCTTAGCTCGGGAGCCTACAACCCCCCGAATCTGTGCCTGGGGGGGAGCACTTCCAGAGGGCCTCGAGAGTTTTAAAAGACGTGTCCCCAAGGGAGAGGGCATTTGCAGGGTTGGGGTTTTTTTTTATAATACGTGGGAAACCCCAAAAGGGGATACCGTTTCCTCATCACCGCTTTTTGTGCCTCCCCAAAATTTAGCCGGGAGGTCACCGATCCAGTGTTCTTTTGGAAATAAACCCTTTTAAAGGCCTGCCCCAGTTTTTTCTCTGTCTGTGGGTGTTCAAAAGGGATTTAATTTAGACCCAGGGCAAATTTTTTTGGGGAAATTTCCCCCCAATTTAAAAGAGACGCAGGGAAGCAAAGGTCCCCAAACCCGGTTTAAAGGGGTTTATTTCCCAAACCCTACCCCCCGCCTACCCAAAACAGGGATTTTCCCCCCAAGAAGTAATCCCAACGCATGTGAGCCGTATGGGGGAATAGAAATGGGAGTCCCCCTTTAGTTGGATGTGCCCTTTGGCCCCCAGCCTTTCAGATCGAACTTCCCTATGCATGCCCAACCCCCCTTTGCTAAGGCCCCTCAAGGATGGGTGCAGAGCTCTGCCCGCAGGCCCAAAAACTTTCCATTTTCCCCCAAGAAAACATATTGGGAAATCTCCGCCAACAAGGGGGTGGACCAAGGGGAAATTGGGGCCCAATTTTTTCAAAAATTTTTTTCAAAAAATTTTAACCTCGAGGTGTTTTGGGGCATGAATGTTACAGAGCTTTAAAAGGGCCCCCCCATATAGGCCCATTAACATTTTCAAAAACGACCCTAAAGGGGGCCAAGAAAATGAATCCCGAACTTGGAAATGGGCATTGGGCTTAAAAACAAAATAGCAGGTTTTCCAAACCTTTTTTTTTCCTGCATGGAGGCCCCTTAAAGGCTCCCCGGGATACAAAGGGGTTTTGCAAAATTAAAATTTGCTATCTTTGTTAAAAAAGGGGGTTTCCCTTTTAAAAAACTATATGTTCTTTTGAAACCCCTTTTAAAATCATCAAAAGGGATTTTCCCCTTTTAAAAATTTTAAAAAAAATCCCTTGACATTCAATGAAAAAAATTTCAGCCCTTGGATCAGAGGGGAGAGACAGATATCCACTTCCCAGGTCCCGCAGTAAATTGGGCGACCATTTGGGGTCCGACCCCGGAAGCGTGCAAATCCTCTCAACAGACAAGGGACAAAAGGGAGGGGAAAAAAACAAGGACACAGACATTGCCACTCACAAAACAATTAAAAAACATTGGAAAAATCCGCCTCAATTTAAGGGTGTTTTCTAAGGCCTAAGTCCCTTTTAAAAGGGGAAAAGAAAAATGCCACAAAAAAATTTCCCCCCCTCAAAATCGGGGGAAATTTGGGGGTGGAACAAAAAACCCCTGATTTAAAGAGGGTTTGGGAAACTCAGGGGTTTAATTTCCCGGATTCAAACTACCAGAAAAGCCCAGGTAGGGAAAACTTGGGGGACCCTACCCCGGGGTACCAACAGCCAACTTAGCAAAAGGGTCGACAACAAGGGAGAAAGGGATAAAGAGTTTTAAAACCCAAAATGGTTGGATTGGGGAGAAATAAGAAAAAATTCTAGCGAGAAAATAACCTGGCCAAAAAACCCGAGTGGGGGAGAGAAAAGGAAAGTTTGTGCCCCAAACCCTAGATGAAAAGACCTGGGGAGGGGGGTTAAATGGGTGGGGGGGAAGGGACGTAAAGAGAGGGGGGGGGGAAAAGGGGGGGGTGGAAAGGGGGGGTGGGAGGGAGGAAAAAAAAGAACAGGTTTAGGGAGGGGTGTGCCAGTCCGTCTTTTGAGGTCAATTTCCCTTTAAAAAAACCCCCGGGGGTGGAGGAAAGCATTCCAGACTCAGTCCGGGGTCCTCCATTTTGGGGGGGTGGGAGGCCCAGGGCAGGGGATCCCCCAAAGAATCCAAACGGGGGGACGGGCTCCTCTTGCTTCTTGCTTGCTCCAGATTGGGGGCGGAGATTTTTGGGGGGCCGCAATTCCCAATCCATTATATCAGGGGGCGGGAAAAACGAAATGAGGGAGAAAGCTTGCAAGTCCTCAAATGTCCTGAAGTTTTCGGATTTGCCATCTTGGAAGGCAAAGGGGGCAAATGGGGACCCTCCCCAACCCAAGGCCCAAAGCCCCGTTTCCTTAGCAGGGCAAGCATTGGGGGAAGAAAGTCCCCCCTTTTTTCTTTGCACGTGAACCCCGGACAGATCGGGTTTTGGGGTGGACTGTGGGCCCGCAAAAAAAAAAATTTTCTTTTGCTTCCCCCCGAAAGGGGCCATGACCTCTCTTTCACAGTAAAATCAAGCCCCACAGCCCATTATGTCCCTTGGTTTTTCTGAGAACGCGACCCTTTGGGGCGCAGCGCTCAAAGCAGACTTCAAAAAATTTATTGGGGGGGAAGACAGCGAAAAAATTTCCCCGGGGGGTTATTAAAGATGGCTTAAGGACGACTTTAAGGGTTTTCCTCTCCTTTTAGGTTTTTCCGGGACCCCCCCGCACCCTTTTGTTTTTTTGTCGTTTCCCCTGTTTTTCTAAGTCTTCCAGGTGTTTCTTGGGGGTCTCCCAAAACAGAGAGCGTGGGGGCACACATTGCTCCGGGTGGGAGGGAAAGCGGCGGTTCGTCATGCCTGTTTTCTAAGGATTCAACCCTTTCAACCACTTTTTGTGAGGTCCCTTTGGGGCATTTTTCGCAATTTCCCGATCTACAAAATTTCCCCCAACTTCTTCCACTATTCGCGTGAAATCACCCCTTGTAGGGATAATTTTTCAAGTAAGTGGGGCCAGTCCCTTTTCCCTTGTTTCCCCAAATGGGTCTGCGGAGAGGGGGAGGGGGGCCCCCCCGTCTGAGGAGAAAGGGCTCCCTGTGCCTCCCGGTGGCCTCTGCATCTCTGCACATGTCCCCCCCTCTGTGGGTCTTTTTGAAATACTGTCCAGGCTGCCCGCTTTTGGGGACAGGAGTTTCCCATGCCTTCTTTTTTGGGCCCGTGTTTCCCTTTTTGGGCCTTGGGAGGCATTTTTTAAAAGGGCGCCAAGGCTGTGGCGTCAATCCTTTTTTTGGATCTTTGGGCTGAGTCGGTCCCCACCGGAGACCCCCGGTCTTAACAGGGGTTGGCAGGGGAAATTTAATAAAACCCCAGGGGTAAGGGGGAACTGAGAGGCCCTGGGGGGCAGTGTGAATCTCCCGGTGCTGCAAAGGGGGTTTAAAAGGGCTTTCTCCGTTGAGGTTGTAAACAGGGGTTCAGGGAGAGAACCCCCTTGGGGGGGGACACTATGGGAGGCCCGGGTGAGCTCTCCGTTTCTCCGGGGGTTTAAAAGGGCGCTGTGGGGACTGAGGGCACGTGGGGGGGCAGGGTTTAAACTCTCCGGTTGCAAGGGGTTTAAAAAGGCTTCTGTGAGACTTAACACTTTTGGAGGCAGGGTTTTTCCCCTCCGGTGCGTAAAGGGGGTTTAACAGGGAGCTTTAAGAAAAGGGCACCCGTGGGAAAGGGAGGGGGAGCTCTCCGTTTCGCAGGGGTTTAAAATTTCGCTGGAACTGAACCTTGGGGGAGGCAGGGGGAGCTCTCCGGGGCTGCAGGATTTTTCAGGGGTGCTCAGCCCGGGGGGTTGCCCGGGGGGCCGGGCCCGGGAGGTCACGACCGAGCACGTTGTGAGAGAAAGGGGGGGTGCCGGTCTCCCCACAGGGAAAGCGGGGTGGGTCCATTCCACCTTTTGGGTCTTTTGGGACTGTGTTTTGAAGGGGTTTGAGTCTGGGAGAGGGTCATAGATAAACACCCGGGTGCGCTCCGTTTTGGGGATGGATGCGGCACTTCCCGGGCCCCCGTGAAAGGGAAATGGGGCCTGCGGGGTGCAGGGGCAGGGGGCCCATCCTTTGGGGGGGCTAGAAAAAATAAATCCGCAATTCCCCCCTACTGCGCACCGGATTGAACGGAGAGCAGGAGCCCGGGGAAAACGTTCGGGCCCTCGCTTTGGTGCCAAATGGGGCTGGATTCCCCCCCCGAGAAATAAACGATGCCCCGTTTGGGGCTCCTCAAACTAACGTCTATCCCATGGGCTTTCCGTTCCCCGCCCCCCTATCCCCGGGTTTAAAAGGGTTTTTTTTCTCCCATGAAGGGTTTTTTTGGGCTACAAGGGGAAATTCCCCTGTAAAAAATGTTTTTCCCTGCCAGTTTTTTATAAATTTCACATTAAGCTAAAACTTTAGGAAAGGGTTGGGCCCCCCCCAAGTAATCTGAAAAAATCTGTGGAATTTTTTAAATTTGGTCACATTCACCCCTTTTTCTAAACCAGTTTCCCTTTGGATATTTAAATTTTTCTCTAAGCCCTTTTTTTAAATTTCTTAAAGCAGCGATCCCCTCCCAGTTTACTGGGATTTCGGTCTAACACTTGACCCCTTTTGGGGTTTACTTTCCCCCCTTCGAGGGGACCTCTCTAATTAAATAGTCTCTCCTCCAGTTACGGATGGTAGAACTTATGGGCCTTATTGGGGCTTCGGTTACAAAGGGTTTTTACTCCCTCAATTCCCAAGGATAAAGCACCTTTTATACTCAATTAAGTTTGCTTTTGTTCTGGGGGTTTGTTTTCTGCCCTTGGCCCCTCCCCCCCCTTTTTCCCTTTTTTTTCCCTTAACCAAACCTATGGGAAAGGCAAAAGCCGGGCTGTGGAATATAATGGGTTGGAAAATTCCCAATGGGTTTTCTAATGATTAAGTTTATACCCCTAAATGTTTAAGGGCCTAAAATCCAACTTAAAAAGGAAACTTCTATAATCTGACCAAAAATCTAAGGGCCCCCAGTTTGGGGTTATTTGTCCAAGGACACTTTTTTAATAAAACGGGAAAATTTTCCCAATTTTCCCTTAAGCTATTATATCCAACTAGTTATGTGGAAACCCGGGAAAAAAAAAAAAAAAAGGGAAAAGGCAAAAGGGGTGGCCATTTTTACCCTTTCTCCAAGGAAACCCCAAGTCCCCCTTTCCTTGAAAATTTCTTTTGAAAGGATCCCGTTGGCCGGGGTTTTAATTAAACCCTTGGAAAGGCCCCCCGGCTTGGGAGGGGTAAGTTTTTCCCTTTTTTCCTTTTAAATTTTTTTGGGTAAATGGTTTTTATGCCCCCAATTGTCGGTTTTCCAAAATTTTTTTTAACCCCCTTCCTTTTAAACCCCGTTCTGTTTTAAAAAAAAAGGCTTCCGGGCTTCCCCCGGGGCCTCCCGGGTGTGGTTTTGAAAAAAAAGGGGGAAAAAGATTTTTAATTTTTAAAATTTTTTTCTTTTTTCTAAAAAAAAAAAAGACAAAATACCCGAAAAATTTTTGGTCGGGTTTGATTCTGCCCGCCCCGCCAACCCAGGGGGGAAAACCCAATTTTTTTTTTAAAAACCCAAAATTCAAAAGGGGTTTTTCCGGGCCCCCCAAACCCCCCTTTACCCGGCCAAAATTTCCCAAAATTTTTTCTTTCTCTGGGGGGATTACACACCAACAGAAAGGGCTTATATTTTTTTTCTCTAACCCACACCAGTCCTTTTCCAGACTTGTTTAATTTTTTTTGGAAAAATTTTACCCCTCAGAATGTTTGGGGGGAAATTTCTGCGGATTTTGGGAAAACCAAAACAGGCCCGATCACCCCCCAGTAAAGCCTTTTCCCTTTAAAGCCCCGGGGCCCCGAAATGGGGAAATTCACGGGAAAACTTAATGACCCTCTATTAAAAAACCCCGGGAAACAAAGGGAAAAACTGAGAAAACTCTTCTTTTTAATTTTTTTTTTAAATAGGGGGCCCCAGTCTCCTCACCAGTTGTTCTCGGGGAGGCCCATAAACCCGTGCCCCAGGGGACAATCCCAAAACCTTGGGAAAACCTGGGTTAAAAAGAAACAGGAAAGGCAAGTTTGGAGGGAATCCTCAGCGGAATTTAAAAGCAAAAGGAAGATTTTTTGGGCCCCCCCCCCTTTAAAAATCCAGTAAAAACACTCCCCCAAGAAAAATAGAAATCTTTGAGAAAAAAATTTGGGAAGAGCCTGCCTTGCATAGGGCTGAAAAAATTTTGGCCCTTTCCCCCAAACCATAAAAAATTTTTAAAGGGGCCAAAAAAACGCAAACATTTCCCGGCCCTAGGATTTTCGGGAAAGATCGGAGGTTTTAAACTCCCCCCTGTTCTGCGGAATAATGGGGGGAGTCCCAAATTTTTAATGTTTCCCCAGACTATTGCAGAAAATTTTTTCCCACCCCCTTTTTTACAAATCTTTACAAAAACCCCCGGAACCCCCCCCAGGGATATTTGGGGAAACCCGTACTGTTTGCTGGAGGAGTTCTTGAGCTCTTGGGGGACTTCCAAGGGTGTCTGCAGAGGCTCTGGACTCTTTAAATGCCGTTTTTTACGGCAAAAGGGGATTCAGGACACCATCAAAAAATCTCCCCCAAGGAAAGAACACCGGGCCCAGAAAGGGGGTTACATACTTTATATTAAACCCCGATTTTTTTCAGTTTCCCCAATTTTCTTTTTTTAACATGAACCCGCTTTTTACAATTCCTTTTTTTTCAGGGCTCCCCATTCCAGAAACCCTACTAAAATTCTTTTATCACACAATACCCAAAACCCGGGTTTGGGGGCCCCTGGAGTGTGGGGAAACTACCCGGCCCCCTACTTTTGCTGAATGCAGATATGAAAATTTTTTACTAAAATCTTGGTAATAGGCCCCCTCCTTTATCGCCGGGTCAAAATTAATAAAAGGGGAAACCCAGGGGGGCGATAACACCAAAGGGCCATTGAACTCATCGAATTGTAAAAAAAGAGGGGAAACAATGCCCTTTTTCTGATCTGGATGCCGAAAAGGGGTTTGGAAACCCCCTCAAATTTGGGCGTTCAATTTTTTATACTTTTCCGGGGGTTTGGGGTCATGGCCATTTTGTCGCTGCACCCCGGGGGGTCCCCTCAAAACCATCGCCACTATTTTGATTTCCCCATGCTAAATTTCCCCCCCAAAAATAATTTTTAAAAGGTTTCTAGGCAGGGTTTTCCCCCCCCTAAACCCCCTCTTGTTTTTTTCTTGTCCCTTGAGCCCCCTGGCAGCAGCGGGTTTGATTTTTCCCAGACATCGGGGGGTGATTTTTTTGGGGGGGAAAGAAAATTTAAAATTTTTCTTGTATGGCGGGTTATTTCTGCTAACCCTTACCAATGTAGCATTTTCACTGCCAATTTGCATTCTCTTTTTTTTCCTATTTACTCCCTGTCGGGGTTTTTAAGATAAATAAACTAAAACAGAGGGACGGGCCCAAAAGGGACTCTGATACAAAGGGGTTTCCCAACTTAAAGGAAAATTAAAAAACTATCGATGGAAGACAGATAAACCAAAAAAAATTTTGGGGGGAAATTTTTTTTAAATCCGGAATACCCCCTTCCTTTTTTTAAAAACAATTTTCCAAAAATTTTTAGTTTTAAATTAAACATCTCCCGGCCGCTGGAATTAAAATGGATTGCTCAATTTTTCCCCGGGTTTTTCAGCCATAAAGATGTCAGTCCCCCAAAATTTTATGTACCATTTTTCGAGACTCTCCCGATTTCCCGTGCCCCCTGGCGACCCCTTCCCCAAACCCAACAAGCGAGTTTTTTTTTCATTTTTAAAATTTGGGGTCGCCGGCGGCATAGGATATCCGAGATTCTTGGTTTTAAGGAAAAAAGAAGGGGGGCTATTTGGTCCCCCCGGGTTGGTTAAATACTATTTTGGGGGGCACAGTTTCGAGCTATCCCCTTTCCCTTTCAAACGCTATTAAAACCCCATACTAAAGGATGGAGAAGAAATTTTTGTGGGTAGCCCCTGTCCACCCCAAAAACCCCTTACTATGGGCCACTTCCCAAAATTTTATATCGAGCAACCACTGTTTTAACTCTATGTCCCTGAAAGTGCTATATGGCAGAGGTTTTATAGGAAATTCCCATTGGGCCTCGGGAAAAGGGATCCCCCCAAAGACTCCTTCCTATTTTCACCCCCCCTTCCCAAAGGGGGGGGATGGGGTGCCTAAAATGGAAGCCTTGGTTTTACAAATCAACTTTTTTTGATTTTCAGATGTAATTTTTATCCCCCAAACCCCGGAATTGAGACCCTTTTTTTCCCAAAACTACAGTTTAAGTTTGAGCTGCCATCGCGAGTCTTTTTTTTTGTATTTTCAGATCAAACATTATATGCGCTCTTTCTTGAGGGTCCCGATAAATTTTTGAAACCAATTTTTTTTAAACAGCTTTTTCCCTTTAGGGAAAATCGACGAGAGGTCCCGATATTTGTCAATATAACCCAATTTCCCGATTCCCCCCGGGTTTAGGAATCCCCGTACGGGCACCATATATTTTTAAATGGGGAAAATTTTTTTGGGGGGAAACCCTTAAACCAGGGGGAAAATTTGGGAAAAGGTTTGGCAAAAGCAGCCCGCTCAAACCCTCTCTTTACAGAATAAAGAAAAAACAGTTTAAATTGCTGATAAAAATTTTTACCATAAAACGCCCTCCTTTTTACATGATTTAACCCATCATTCCCGGGTGTTTTGGTTTGGGGGTTGGGGAACCGGGTGCAGATGCTCCCCCATATATTTTGGGGGGGGGTAGGCAAATGGGTCCCTTTTTTTGGGAAAAAGGTTCAGGCCCCTTTAAACCCTTTTAGTCACTTTAGGTAAAGGAAACCCCCTTACTCCTCAAAACAAACTTTTTGAACCCTTTCCCTTCCCCCCCCTGGGGGGCGGCAAATTTTTTTAGGTTTTTTTTATATATAGTAACAGCGGGGTAAATGCTTAATTCTAAATACTGGAAGCAGACCTCACTCTATCCAGGAGGCCCTGTGCCACAAATTTGGGAAATCATGAAAGGGAATATCTCAGGGGCCGACAATATGATTAAGACTTTTGACGCCACTGGAGCCCTTTTGGGAGCTCTATGCTTTCTCCAGCTTTTGACCTTGCAATTTAAAGGGCAAAAGCTTCTACCACGGCTGGTTTTTTTTTTTAATGATGGTCTTTTTTTCCCTTTTGTTTTTTACTTTTTTTTCCCTGTCAAAATTTTGTGTTATATATACACTTCTACTTGAATGGGATTAAGATTGTTTCGACTTTTTTTTTATATTTCTTTGGTAGTACTTTCAGAATCGACTATTTTTGTAAAATCCTTATTCAATTTCGATACGATGCTATGTTTTTTTGGTTTGCTTTTTTGAAAAACTCAATAAAATACAATTAAATAAAGGAGATTAGGGTAGAGATTATGGGGGACGGGTTCCGGAGGAATTACTTTGGGGGGAGGTATCGGGAGTTAGGCAAGATGAATAGGGGGGACGGGTTTATGGAGGGAATTACATGAGGGGGGGGGACGGAAAATTAGGGTAGAGATTTTGGGGGACGGGTTAGGATGGAGATTACTTTAGGGGAGTATCGGGAGTTTAAGAAGGAATTTTGGGGACAGGTTATGGTTTGAGATAATAGAGGGATTATGAGATTAGGGGGTAGAGAGTAGGGGGGACGGGGTTATTGATTTGAGAATTTTAAATGGGGGGAGTATCAGGAAATTTAGGAGAGATTAGGGGGGGGAACGGGTTATTGATGGAGATTACATAGGGGAGGTACAGGAATTTAGGGCAAGATTATGGGGGGACAGGTTTATGGATGGAGAGTACATGAGGGGGGTATCGGGAGTTTGGGGGAAGAGATGTACTCTACGCAGCATAAAAGGGGGGGTGCAAAAGCGAGCACCCACAGGCTTTCCACTATTGTGTCGCCTTTTGGGGAATGACAGGTCCAGACTTGACCACAGGGGTATTATGGCCCATACTAAACCACATCTTAAAACCGGGCAAAAACTATTTTTAAGATCATACATAATGCCATCCACGCTTTCAATCTCCCCCCCCCCAAAAAAATTTCCGGTTTACAGCATTTCCCAAATGCGGCGCACACAAAACGACCTATGGCACGGTCTATGGAATTTAGTTATACACAGACCTACAGACACAGCCCCTCCAATAAATTAGGCTTCTATTGGGGCCACCTGGAGAAAAAATGATTTTTTTTGGTCTTTTCATTATCCTAGCCTCCGGACACGGATGAGGGAGGGGGTCCTGGGGAGTTAACACACCTCCCCGGGCTCCCCCCGGTATTTTTTCAATTGCCCTTCGGCGGCAAAGAGGAGCCTACTCAGTTTGGCTGAAACCCACCCCCCCCACACGGGGTAATAAACATTTTAAGGACACCCATACCATAGGCTAGAAAACCTTTAGAGACACAAGGAACCCCGCCTGGGGATTTTTTCAGGAGGGGAAACCTTTATAGATCTCAACCTCGATAGGGAGATCAACTCTCAGCGGGGTTTTAAATACACAGGATGGTACTGCAAGAGGGGATCGGGGGAAACGCTGGGAAGACGCGGGTATGAAGTTGTAGTTAGCATGACGCAATTTAGACAGAAACAAAATCCGAGTTAGGAGGAAAGGACGCATACACCCGGTTTAAATAGTTGCCCAAATCGGACCATTTTTTTCTCTATTTCCTTGTTTATGCCCTTTATTCGATATATTTCCTATGTTAATGTTTCATACTCTGCAGGGGTCTTTCAGACCCAAAGCGCAATGGCCCAGAGATTGTACAACCATGATTTTTAACTGTAACATTTGAGTTTTAGTTTTTAATTGAAAATGCAAATAAAATTTGTTTAAAAAAAAAAAAAAAAAGGAAGAGATGTATGGGGGGCGGTTTGGGTGGATATTACATGAGAGGGACAGGAATTAGGGTAGATATGTATGGGGGACATTAGGGTGGAGATTAAATGAAGGTTTTCAGGGAAAAAAGGGTAGAGAGTATGGGGGAGGGTTAGGATGGAGATTAATAAGGGGGGATCAGAGAATAAAAAGGGAGGGGGGGGGGGGGATTAAAGGGGACAGGTTTTGGGGTTTGGGGGGGGGATTTAAAATGAGGGAGTATCAGGGGAGAAATAGGGGGGAGAGGGTGGGCAGGGGGAAAGGGTTAAAAAGATGGGGGGGATTTTACATGAGGGGGGATCAGGAATTAGGGAAAGATTATGGGGGGGGGACAGGTTTTTGGATGGAGATTCATGGGGAGGACAGGAGATTGAGGTAGAAGTATGGGGACGGTTTTTGGATGGACATTACATGAAGGAGTACAGGGGATTGGGCAGAGAAGTATGGGGGAGGGTTTTGGTGGAGATTAATGAGGGAGTACAGGAATTAGGTAGAGATGATGGGGGGGAGGTTTTGGATGGAGATACATAGGGGGGGGTTTAAAATTTGGGTAGAGATAAAGGGGGGACAAGATATGATGGGGATTACAGAGGGGAGGGGATCAGGAGTTAGGGTCAGAAGTATGGGGGGGGAGGTTTTGGTTAGATTACATAAGGGGGGTATAGGGGATTAGATAAATATATGGGGGAAAAGGTATGGATTGAGATTACATGTGGGGAGGGAACAGGGGGTAGTTAAAAGAATTTTGGGGGGGGAGGTTACGGAGGAGAAATTTCAGGGGGGAAAAAGGTATCAAGAAGATTAGGGTTTTGAAGATTTATGGGGGGGGGACAAATTTACGGGATTTGGGGGGGGGGGGATAAATTTGGGGAGTATCAGGGAATTTGGTAGGGGTGAATGGGGGAGGTTATGGATGGGGAATTACATAGGAGGATTTAGGGGAAATTAGGGTAGAGATATATGGGGGGACAGTTAATTTTTGGGGGGGATGGATTTTAATTAGGGGGAAGGTAATTCAGGAGGGACGGTTTGGGGAGAGATGATGGGGGGGCAGTTACGGGTGGAGATTACAAGGGAGTATCAGGAGATTAATTTGGGGTGAAAGGGGGGAGGTAATGGAAGGAGTTAAAATGAGGGGGGTATCAGAATTAGGGTAGAGAAATGGGGGGAAAGGTTAAGGATTTAAATTTCATAGGGAGGGATCAGGTGGAGAGATTATTGGGGGGGAGGTTACGGATGAGATTAATGAGGGAGGTACAGGAGATTAGGGTAGGATGAAAGGGGGAGGTTATGATGGAAATTACATGAGGGAGGGATCAAATTTTTTTGGTAGGGGGGAAGGGGGGGGGTTAATGGGGGGTTTAAAAAAAAACAGGTTATGGGGGAGATTACAAGGGAGGTACAGGAGATAGGGGAAGTGTAGGGGGGGCAGGTTTTTGATAAAAAACATGAGGGGGGGTATCAGGAATTTTGGTAAATGTATGGGGGGGCAGGTTATGGGTGGAGATTACAGAGGGGGTATCAGGAGATTAGGGAGAGAGTTGGGGGGGGAGGTTAATGGGGGTGGAAAAAGGAGAAAAATGGGGGGGTATAGGGGATTTAGGGGTATAGGGGTTAGGGGGGGGGGGAGGTTAGGATGGAGATTTCATGAGGGGGGTTTTCAGGGGATTTGTAAAGATGTATGGGGGGGCAGGTTATGGGGGAATTACATGAGGGGGGTATCAGGAATTAAGGGAAGAGTAAGGGGAAGGTTTATGGGGGAATTACATGAAGGGGGGGTATCAGGGGATTAGGGAAGATTAGGGGGGGGGGTTTAAGGATAATTACATGAGGGGGTTCAAGATTGGGGAAGGGTGTAGGGGGGACAAGTATGGGGGAGATTACATGAGGGGGAGGTACAGGGGAATTTTGCAGCTATTGGGGGGGGTTATGGATTGAATTACATGAGGGAGGTATACAGAGATTTGGATAGAGATATATGGGGGGACAGGTTATGGATTGGATAAATGAGGGGAGGTATAGGAGTAGTGAGAGATGAAGGGGGGGAGGTTTCGGGTGGAGATTTCATGGGGGGGGAATGAAAAGGGAGGTTTCAAAAAGATTTAGGGTAAAGAAGGGGAATGGGGGGAGGTTATGGGGTGGAGATTTCATAGGGAGTATCAGAGATTAGGGGAAGATGTAAGGGGGGGCAGGTTTTTCGGATGGAGATTCTAGGGGGGTTCAGGAAAATTAGGGTAGGGAAATGGGGGAGGGTTTTGGAATGGAAATTACATAGGGGGGGTATCAGGGAATTAGGGGAAGGGGTGTAAGGGGGGAAGGTTTGGATGGGATTTCTAGGGGAGGATCAGGAGAAAAGGGGAAGATGTATGGGGGGAGGGTTTTGGATGGAATTACATGGGGAAGGTAAAAGGTATAGGGGAGATTTTGGGGGGAAATGGGTTAATGGGGGGACAGGTTAGGGAGAGATTAAAGGGGGGGGGTTAAAATCATGGGGGGGATTTAGGGTAGAAGATATGGGAGGGGAATTTACCTGTTTTTACCTAAAAAAACCCCCGGGGGGGGGGGGGTAAAGGACCTTGGGGACATCACACGGTCCATGATAGGGAATGGGCCCAAAAGATTCCCGACTCCTCCCTCCTTACGATCACATGACTGTGACATCATGGGGGGGCCTTTTGTGTAAAGAACACACGGCCGACAGCCCACACATAACATCACCACAATGCAACCCCTACATAGTTTTTATGGCCCCAATATACACCAAAGCGGGCCCCTAAATTCATGCCCCAAAAACACCACAGTGCGGGCCCCCACTAAGTTTCCCCGGCCCCCCAAAAAACACCCACAGTGCGGGGGCCCCCACAATTTCATGGCCCCAATATCACCCAGTCGAGCCCTACATAGTTATGGCCCCAAATACACCACAGTGGGGGCCACTACATAGTTCATGCCCCAATATACACCACTGCGGGGCCCCCACATAGTTCATATCCCCAATATAAACCACAGGCGGGGGCCCCAATATTTTCATAAAACCCAAAAAATACACCACAATTTCATGCCCCTCATAGTTCAAAGGCCCCAAAAACACCACATGCGGGGGCCCCCACATAGTTTCAAAGCCCCCAAAATACACCACAGTGCGGGGCCCCTCTTTCAAATTCAATGGGGGCCCCCCAAATAACCCAGGGGGGCCCCTACATAGTTTTTATGCCCCCAAAATACACCACAGGGTCCCTACGAGTTCATGGCCCCAATAACACTACAAAGTTGGTCCCCCACAGAGTTATCCCCCAAAAATACACCACATGCAGGCCCCTAATAGTTCATGGCCCCTCCCCAAAACCCCCAAAAACCCCACAGTGCGGGGGCCCACATAGTTTATGGCCCCAATTAAACCCCCATTTTGGGGCCCACTACTCAGGCCCCAAATACAACAAGTGCGGGCCCCTACATATTCTTTGGCCCCACAAAACACCAAGTGCGGGCCCTATAAGTTCATGGCCCCAATACACCACAGTGCAGGGCCCTACATATTCAGGCCCCAATAATCCACATGGGGGGGCCCCACAAAGTTTTAAGCCCCAATACCCACAGTGTGGTTCCTCTACATAGTTCTGCCCCAATATACACACAGTTCGGGGCCCCACATAGTTTAAGGGGCCCCCAAAATACACCACATGCAGGGCCTTTAATACTCATGCCCCCAATAACACCACAGGCGGGGGCCCCCACATAGTTTTTATGGCCCATATACAACCACAGTGCGGGCCCTACATATTTTATCCTCCACCCCCAGCCCCACATTTTTCTCCAACAAAAGGGGGGCACAAGAAGAAAGTGAACTCAGTCCCTCCCTTCCCCCCCCATGGGGTTATCCAGGAAAGCAGAGTGTCACCCATCTCCCATCAGGCACCCCGCTTTTTCTGGGTACCTGCTTGGGAATTTACCCGGCTTTCCAGGGACGCATAGGCTATTCATCGTCAGGAAAGCTGGGTAATGCCAGATATGTAGGGCTTTTGTTTTTAATTTTTTGTCAAGTTTTTCTTTTGTACCATGACAGATTCCCTGGACTACATCGGACAGTAAGGGATGGTGTTGGGGAGTGTTTATTTAAATTAACCATTTTTCCAGCTTCTGTGTGTTTTTTTTTTTTTTCCATTTTCTTTTTGGATAGTAATAGGGCGCTCATAATGTTTGCATTGCTGACTTGGTGTAGCCAGCTGTGTTTTTTGGCAACCACTAGCTAACACTAACCCCCTTAACTATTACCCCGCACTCAACTCACCAGGGCACTGCAAAAGGGGGAAGGGAAACCGTACCATGGGCCTTCCATTTTATACTACAGGGGCACTGTCGTTTTACCTTGGCTGTTTATGGAAAATGTGGGGGACCCCACGTTGTTTTTCTTTTTAAATAGTTTGTTCTTTTTAGATTTGTTTTCGATCAATCAAAAATACAATAAAGTAAGCCTTCTGTGGAAGTCCTCAGTACCCAATGTGTTGTCTTTATCTTCCATTACTTCTCCATTGTATATCACGTTAAAACATAACCACGTCATCATGTTCAGATGTTAAATTGTGTTAATACAAAATAATGGGCGTCATCTCCAGTTTCCCACCCCATCCCCCTGTCCCTTTCTTCCTCTGAAAAAAAAAGATTCTATCTCTCTAATCCTCAGTGATATGTGATCATTATGAGGTCATTATTACTTACACGTTTCCCATGATTCCAGGGTTAAGGGGATCATTTGTGGGAGTCCTAACTCTTTAGATGATCTTAAATTTCAAAAAGGTATTTTTGTTGTGACCCTTGGGGTTATGTAATTATTTAGATTTTCCCAATCTGTGCCATTTTAAACCAGCCCCCTTTAGGGGGTTTAAACGGCCCCAGCTTTCACTCTAGGTTATTTGTCAAAGCAATAGGGTGTGGAGACAACAGCACCTAAGGCCTTTTTTTCAAAAACGGCACGGGGTTTTCGGAGGGTTTTTCACCTTTTTGCGGTTTTTCAGACCGCCTAAAAAACCCGGGCCGAAAAGACACAATTGGCCTTAAAACCCCTGCAGCATCCCCACCCCGGGGTTTTAAAACCCCCGGGGGGCCCCGGCCCCAAAACATTGAACATGCACAATCTTCCGCCGGTTTCCGACAAAAACTTGTGCAGTCAATGGAGGGGGGGGGCTCTTCCCGCTCTCGCGAGAAAACCGTCCCCCCCGGGCCAGGGGACGGGTGCTAAACGGGACAAGCGCAAACCCTTTTTTCCGGGGGAACGGCCCAATTTCCGCCATAACCAAAAGGGGAAAAACCCTAAAAAAATAACAAATTAACTTTGGGTATGAGATTAGTACTTTCAGGTTCAGCTACGCCCCAGAAACACCCAAACATTGACCTTTTGGGACATTGATTCATAACCCTTGGGTCCACCCAAACAACAACTGGTTTTGGGGACCCCAAAATAAGCAAAAAGCCCTTTTTAATTGTGTGTTGAATTTTTTCTGGGAACTGCAAAAGAAGGGGGAAAAAATTTGTGGTTTTTGGTGGGAAAAGGGTTATTTTTTTCCAATAGGTTGAAAATTTCTAACATTTTCCATAAAAGTGGACAATCCTCCTTCGGTAATCAACTTAAAAGCATTTTGTAGTGCAAATATCCCCATTTTTTGGCCCCTAATAGATTTTTTGTAACTTTGTGCTAGTTTTCATCTGAAACTACTCGAGGGCAAGTAATTTTCCCAGCATTACAATGGCTGTGAAGAGGCTCGCACATCCCTCTGGTCATCTAATTGCATTTAGTGATGGCCATATTAAGGTAGTTCACCAAAGCGTACCTTAACGCGCCGAGTACATCATGTGTTTCGGGGGGCTCGCCGGGCCCCCTAGACATCAGTACCCCCTTGCGTACAATACATCGTATTGTCGCACAGGGGGACAGACTAATCCATAGTTTCTATAGAACTATGGATTACCGAATTCAGGGGCATTTTGCCACTATTACACCACAAACCCCGAGTTTTCCGTGTAACATACCCTTAGGGCCACGCACAAGCTTATTTTTGGCGCTTCCTGCACTCAACACTGGGGAAATGCACCCCATAATTACGTAATAATTTATTTCAAATTAGCACGACTCCCAAACACCCGGGAAATTGGGGGGCTATGAACATCCCCCTAGAGTGAATAAAGAGGGTTGGAAAAATTTATAGTAAAATTTAAGGGAAACCCCTATTAGAGGGCTAGAGTTAAAGGGAACCGTCACATATTTTATCCCCCCTTTTGCTGGGGATAATTTAGTTCAACAGCTGTTTCCACATGTTTCCCTTTTTGTAAGGTGCAGTATTTCTAATTCTGTAAAATTTCTGGCAGTTTCAGTTTGTCTTCCAAAAAGAGTCCAGTGCATCAGGTAGCTTAGAAAAAGCTACTCTTTTCTGGTAGAACAATCATTGACTTAGAAAACTAATTTTTTGTAGAAAGGGGGGTTTTGAATTTAATAAAATTTGTTCCAAAGGGTCTAAACTGGGACATTACATTGTTTGTTTTTTTAATTTAAACCCCCTTCCCCCGACATTAAAAGTATCTTACATCCTGAAATCCCGGGAAAGGGCTCGATCCCCTGAAAAGCCACAGGTGTTAGGGTTTGTTGGATCAAAAACCCGGCGGTTCAGCGCGGGTGCTAGTGGCTTATTCGGGAGGTGCCAGGCTAAGATGGCCACGGCTTTAAATTTTAATAGAAATTTGGGCCATGTACTGATCCTCACTCCAATCGTGGTATCCAGATCACCAACATGGCAGCGGGAAAGCCTTGTGAAGGCTTCCATTGCCGCCATGTTTTCGATGTTCTATTCCACCCCGGGCAGAAGGGGGGGAACCCCGCTTTTTGAAACCCTAATGCAATTTTTAGCAATGCATTAGGTGAGAAATCATCACCCCAAAACCCTAAAATATCATTTATGCCCCAAAAAAATTAAAAATTGGGGGGTGGCTGGACGGCAGGGTGGGTGCCTTTCGTGTGAGCCCGGGTGACCCCTTTCTGTATCGGCTAAACAACCAAAAACCCCTCAAGGGGACTAAAACTACCCCCGGACCGTCCGGCATCTCCCGCCGCCTGAGTGACCCTCGGACCCTACGCCCCCCAACTGAGATTCCCACAGCCAAAGGGTTTTACCTGTCGGAGGGGGACACGTGCGCCCCCCCTCCACGCGAGAATAAATCCAGACCAACAGCTTTCCTTCCCGCGACAGAAAACCCCCCGGTATTTACCGAAACCTCTCCACTGCGACCCACGACACAGCACTTGCAGCGGCACTCGCTGGGGCCCAAAGGGACGGCAGGACTTTAAGGTCCCCGCCCAGGGGGCAATCACTGCCCCCAAGACCCTCCCCAAACGAACCTCTGAGGAGGAAATTAACCCGGGTCCCCACGGCAAAACCCGGAAAAAGATCGGGGGGGTCTTTAATTCGGGAACAAAGCCCTGAGAATAAGCCCCGGGCCAGAGGGAAACCGGGGGTCGCGATAAAGGGTTTTTCACCACACTGGTGGAGCCATTTTCTACTACCAAGCACTGCGGCGGGGGCTACTTCGACCCTTGCAGGGGGCCCTGCGGAGGCAACTCGTTTTCTTATCCCCACAAATGCGGTGGGAGCTC
This sequence comes from Phyllomedusa bahiana, assembly GCA_025379985.1. NCBI lineage: Eukaryota > Metazoa > Chordata > Amphibia > Anura > Hylidae > Phyllomedusa > Phyllomedusa bahiana. The sequence continues at coordinate 48,952 of JAODAL010026861.1, forward strand.
TTAAGAGAGACATACCAAAGGCAAAAATTTCCAGACCTCAGCCCATCAAAAGGGAAAAATGGAGATTAGGTCCCCAAAGCTGCATCTTTTTGTAGTAGCACCTTTTTCTTCTACCAACAACACTAAAAGCGGCAACCACTTTTTTGTCTTGGGGGACAAATCAACAACTTGCTCGTAATAAATAAAAAACCTTAACGGACATAAGGATTGTAATTCATTCCCAACTTTTAAAGGGAAAAAGCCCCATCTATAGCCCCCCTTAACCTTAGACTATATTGACTCCGTCATATTAACCCATATTAATTCTTCTTCTGCTTAAGTCCCTGCTGAATCCCCCCGCACTCGTTAACCCCTTTGCAACAAATGTTGTTTTCCTTTTCAGAAAAATAATGTAAGATATAATCATTCTCAAGACAAACTTTGGGAAAAAAAAGAGCAAAGGAAAGCAAGAGAAAAAAACCGTTTTATCCAAATAATCCCTACTGCCTACCATACCGGGGAGGCAGCGGGCGCCCCAGGGGGTCACAACTACAAAAACCAACTAAAATCCCCAACTCACCCAATTTTTTTAACAGTCCTACCGCACTTCCCAATGGAAGATCAAAACCCTTTTCTCAACTTTCGACCCTTTCACCACAACCCGAATCGGTTATCTAGAGCACCCGGGAATGGGGAGATCAAAAAACCTACAATGGGGGACACTCTTTAACGTCCTTTTCCTCCTTTCGGGGGACCCACATAAGATATTAAACAAACAAGTCGGGGAAACAAATCTGATATTCAAACCCAGTAGCCAGAGCAGATCAGGTAGAAAAAAAAATGGTTGGGAAATCCCCATTTACATAACTTGTCTCGATGCGAATACAAACAGAAGGGAGGTGCAAAGATTTTCATCCAAACTTTTGGACCAGGAGACAGGGCCAGGAAAAAACTCAAATTCGGGTATACCGAATCATTCCAAACCCAAGCCCCTTTTCATTTCTAACAGATATGATGGCAATTACTATGCCTGATGCCTCTCAAACAGATCTAATGATAGACAGGATCCACCGTCTTCCGAAACCAAAACATCTTTCAGCTGCGGTGCCAAGGGATGTGATAGCCCGCATTCATTTCTTTAAAACCAAAGATAACTTTCTCAAAATTCTGCGAACCCACATCTCCCTCCCAGAAAGATTTGCCAACCTCTCTATCTTTCCTGACCTTTCAGCGGGCACAATGCTCAAAAGAAAGGAATTCACGCCCTACACCAGAATTCTGAGAGAGCACAACATAGGATATCATTGGGGATTCCCCGTTAAACTAGTGATTTCTAAAGACAACTTTACCACTGTCTGCAACACCCCTACGAGAGCGAAAGAACTTCTCCTGACATGGGGTCTCCTCACTCCGCCCACATCAACACCGCAGAAGAGAGGTCCAACTAGACCGGAAGCCATAACCCCACTTTGGCCCGAAAAAACCAACAGGTCAAAATCGCGCACACATGACTGACAGTCTCCCGGATAAGGCAGTTATTTTTTCCCTCATGGGCTCACCCGGAGTTTTTGTTGTAAGCTCCAGTTCTTGCTTTCAGGCACTTAGGCAAGGACTTGCCCCTTGACACATCTCCAAATTTGCCCTTGGGAGATTTTTTCTCTTTTAAAACCTTTCATTTGTTTTGTTCCCAAAGGGGTTTTTATGTTTATCCCCCCTTTTTGTTCCGGGCCCACAATGCCTGATGGCCTCAAACCCCAAATGTTGATAATACATAAACATTCGGCTAAAACAAAATTACAATCTTTTGTTATGCGATAAATTTTATGTCTTTGGAAGAAACCCCTTAAATTTTCCTGCAAAAGGCATGCTGTGGGGGGAGATTCTTGGGTCCGGGCGTGATTTGTATGTCTGCAAGAGATCATCTCGCAAAAAAGACATTTCGGCTTAAACAAAAAAATTTTCCCTTATTCTTTCCCCGACCTGGACCTAAGAAAGCGGGTGATCTGCTTTTTTAAAGGGATCTATTGTTTTAATCTGCATCATCATTTTTGACATTAATGGTAATATGTTATCTTACAAGGATTTGAAACATTAAGTACCCATTGTACTTTATACCCCCCGAATACACGTCAATTACCCTTTATTACCAAAACACTAGCTAAGGCAAGGGGAATACTTTACGGGAAATCCATAATTTGGGGTGTTTTTAAAAATGGTAATAAATAAGTCCAAAAAAATCCGGAGGAGCGCTAGTAAAAACACCTGAACTTAAAACCTCATCTGGGGAAAAACCTACATCCCCAGGGCCCTACGTCATCCAGAGGATAAGACTATACAATTCCCTTGCAGAAAAGAACTCCCATGCGAGACTCGATTATTTTTCTCCTAAACGGGAAAGCGCTCCAACTAGTACAGCTCCACAATTGGCTTAAAACCGGGGTCCGACCATGCACCGGTTTTCCTGAAAATTAAAAACCACTTTTCCCCCTCAACCCCCCCCCGGGGGCCCCTTTAAAAACTTCTTGCTTAATCTCCCAAAAATCTTAAAAAAAAACACCGCCGCACTTACAGATTCTTCGAAAAAATGCTCCCACAGCCCCATCTGCAGAACCTTTGGGGTGCCATAAGGCCCTCATCCGTGGCTCTTTATATCCATAGCAACTAGGGAAAAGAAACTCAAGAAAAGAAAAAAAACAGCTCTTGGATGGGTAAAATTATTTACCCCGTTTAAAACTTCCTCTTAAAAAACCAAAAAAGAAAAATTTTAAAATCACAAAAAGTCAACTGATATTAAAACATCCGCATATAAAAGGGGAACCCTTTTAAACAACTAAAATGAATTTTTATTTAAAGGGGGAAAAGACCAGTAAAATCTTGCCAAAAGAGTCAAAGGTAATACAAGTAGGACACGTAACCCTTATATCACCAAAATACCTATTAAAATGTGACCCCGAAAAATACAAAATGCCTTTCCCAAAATATTCAGTTCCCTGATAACCTCAACTCCCCCTAAATCCCGGTGGTGAAAGAACATCAACCCCTTTTTTAGAAAAAATTTTTCCCCCCTTTTTTAACCTACCAACTATCCCTGATTAACCCAAACCCGATTACCTCTCTTGAGTTTGGAAAAAACCATACAACACTTGAAGTGAAACAAATCCCAGGCCCTGAGGTTAACCAATAGTTTTTTTAAAAATTGTTTAATCCCTTTTTTCACCCATCAACTGAACTCTTTCAATCCTATCCAAAAAAGGGGCCCCCCGGAAAAATTTACTCGGGTCACTAATCCACTTCCCCAACCGGGGAAAACCTGGATTTGGTTTTCCAATTACAGCCCCTTTCCGCTAAATTCAATATAAAAATTTTCTCGAAAATCCTGGCGATAGACTAAAAAATATTTTTACCACCCTTTGACCCCTAAGATAGGTGGGATTTGTAAAAGGGCAGAAAAAAGGGGATGGTATCAGACGAGTGGATACCCTTCAAATAGCGTCAAAACAAAAATTTCATTTGCCTTTCTCTCCCTAAGGGAAAAACCTTGATCGTATCAACTGGAACAAATAAAAAAGTTTTGCAAAAATTTGGTTTTGAAGCTTAACCCGTCTGCCATCCTGTCCCTGAACACTACCCCTTCCGAAAGAGTCTAGCATCGGGATTTTTCTCTGACAAATTTTAATCCCCACCACAGAAAAGGGAAGCCCTTATCCCCATCATATAGTCTCTGTGTTGAACCTTACGAACATATCAGAAAATAACATATTTAAACATCACAATCAACAACAGAAAACCCCAAGGGTTTGCCTCTTCAGACGACAATTTTAAAAATGACACAGCCTATCTTCAATCCCCTCCCTCCTTGATCCCTCCAAATACGCATATTTATCCTAAATTAAACTGAACTAACAAAATTGTCATTCTGCCAATCACTGCAGACCCCATTAAAAACACCCTCCCAAAAAAACTTTTTCTGGGGAATCGTATTCCGGGTTTTACCACACCTAGTAAGAACTTAGAAGTCTCACCCCCTCTATCACCGGGGAGATCGACAACTTACCAAAATCCCACTGGCTGGACACATATAAACTTGTCAAATCACTCTTTTTCCCCGGTTTTTATACTTGCCCGATCATTTCCATATATTTTTCCTAGCTCTTTATTTTCCAACCCCAAAACCTCTTTCTAAAATTTATTTGGGGTGGAAAACCAGGGTTTCCCAAAGATACTTAAAAGGAAAGCCGAAAAAGGGCTATCTATCCCCCAAATTTTTCACAATACAATATTCCAAAATTGGGAACCCAAATTTTTTCTTTTGGAAATCTCCTAAAACACATCACTGGGTTTTATTTGAGAACCCAAAGATCCTAAACTCATTTAAGACTCTTAACCTGCTATTGGGGGATCCCCCTAAATCAGAACTTTTATCCCCTCTCTGCAGCACAGGTGTGGGTAGATTTTTGGGATAAAATTAGACAATGATAAACCCATTGTCCCCTTTCGGCTCGCAAAAAAGCCAGACCCCCCCCAAAAAAACAATGTTTCAAAAAGGGAAACCATGAGACAGAATTTTATTCAAAAAGGTCGCTTTAGGCAATTCAAAATAGGCAAAAAAAATTCAATCCGCGAAGCCAATTTTTTTGTACCTCAATCGACATTTTACCAAACCCCAAAGTCTTCTAATTTCCCCCCCAAACGACACCCCCCAATGACTTCCTATGAGAGATGTGGCAATAAAAAGGGCCCTTTCCGCTTCTTTTAAAATCCCCGACAATAAGATTTAGGGCAAACCACATAGCTAAAAAATGGAAAAAGGGAAATCTCCCCAACATACTCCCCAAAAAGAGTGGTAAAGGGACGAAATAGTTCCAACATTCTAGATGCGCAAACCCTGTAAACTAGTCAGAAAATCCCCTCCTATGGATTTGATTTCCTACAAAATTTTACACATGCCTTAGGGGGTTCGCACCCCTGTTGGAACAATGCGGAATAAAAGGGGGGCGCTACACATTTGGGTTGCCCGGTAAACCCAAACCCCTTGAAACAATTAGAAATCCCTTTTATAGATATCTTTCAATGGGAATTACCCAACCCAGAGTTTGCTTACTAGACCTACATTTCCCCGATCTACCCATTCATTTCCCCAAGCTTGTCTCACTTATCATTCTATAGAATGGGATTGCCGCACAATGGGAAAAAACCCCTCCCGCCTATATTTGGGGGGTTGTCCCAAAAACCAAAAAGCAACAATTTTGAGACCATTTGGTTATACCGCCGCATTTGTTGGCAAAGCAGGGAAAAATGGTTACCCGGAAACCTCATTACTTCCTTTTAAAATATTGTTTTTGTGTCACGGATACTGTAGGGATTATTTCAGACCTCTTCATTGATAGATTTCATGAAATGTCAGTGTTTATAACCTTACTTATCTTATCTCTTAAGACATGTGTTGTCCCTTTTAATCCAGAATATTTACCATAGATATTTGATGCATCTTTTACTTGGTGTTTGTTTCCCGATGTTCCCTCCCTTTTTTGTCTGTTTTTTTTGGTCCTCTACCTTACTCATTTAAAGATATAACCACTGTGAAAATTTTTTTTTGTTAAAATTTTTTGGAGAAAATAAAAAAATTTAATTAAAAAATTTGGAAAAAAATTTTATAAAAAAGTTGCATGTTTCCAAATGGGGACCCAACCCCCCCCCCCCCCCCCCCTCAACTTAAAAGGAAAAGGCAAAAAAAAGCCACAAAATGGGCTTCCCAAACTTAAAAAAGAAAAAGTTTGAAAATGGGGCCCAAACTAAAAAAGAAAAAAATTTGTATTGTTTCTTACCAACCGTAAATACGAGAACACAAAACGCTGTAAAAACAGAACCCATAAAAAAAAAAAACCCCGTAAACATGGGCAGTACGTTTATTTAACAAAGAATTTTTTTGCATTTTCTCGTAATTTATGGAATAGGAAAAACAACTTTAAAAAGTGCATTTTTTCCCTGCAAAAAAAAAACCCTGTTCTGTATTTAAAGGACAGTGTCCCAATTTCCGTTCCTTGCCGTACCCCTGCTACAAAATACAACTTCCGTCTTGCCCAGTGTCATTTTTTTGTGTCCACCTTAGAGCTTGACCTGTTTGCTGTGCCCTGCTGGTTTAAACCCCTTGTTTCCCAGTGTTCCGATCCCTGTGTTAACCCTGCGAAATCAGCGCACCTATTTTCCCGCTGTTCATGACGTTCTACCAACTTGCATTTTCGCTGATATCTGCTGCTGTTTCAATCCGTCACCTTCTGGACGCGTAAAACCCCTCACCCCTAAACAGCTGTGTCCGGGCCCACTACCACTGTCCTTTCCTGCACTTTTCTGCCACCGTGAGTATCACCAACCACGCTCCGGTGGCCGAGGGTCCCACTACCCCCATCTCAACCATCTCGTTATAAAGGTGAGAGCGGTTATATCTGGGGCTCTAAATCTAGTTCCCAGAGGGGTAGTTTACTGCAACATAAACCCAAAAAAACGGGGTCTCCCAAAAAACAGAGATGATTTTTGATCCTATATTACTATTTGCCATAGGGAAACTTTTAAAATCTATCATTTTTTCTACTGTAAAAAACTAAAACGAACTTTAGTATAACTCTTAACCTCTATAACACTATTTAAAACCTGACTTACCTATCATTTAACCCTTTTTTCTTTAAGAAGGAAAAACTCTTTTTTATTTTCAAGTCGGGGGAGCACCACCTATTAACAGGGGAGCCTTTATCAAAGCAAAATATTAGCCCATAAGGGGTCCCCGCCTACTACTTGGGCATGTCCCCTAATCCATGACACAGAACAAATAAGGCCCCCTTTTACCCCCTCACAGGGGACCTTCTAGACAAAGGGGAAAATCACAATTTAAAACGCATACTGACCTACCCGACATGTTTCGCCGCTAACCCGGCTTCATCAGATTAGAGGGCCGATCACATGTGGGTAACTCCTTCCTTTTATATCATGTTTGGTACACCCCCCCATTAGGTGCCCAAACCCAAATTAAAAAAACCA
>JAODAL010026862.1:0-55960 GCA_025379985.1 Phyllomedusa bahiana
CTTGAAAATGGCTGATATTAATAGATTATGCCAGATTTTAACCAAAAATTCAATCGAAAAAATCCGATCAACTAAAAAACCGTCCCCGATTTAAATTTTTGTCGTAAAATCGCCAACACAAAAAACTTTTTATTGTCCGGATTAGGAGGATTCACTGGAGACCACAAGTGTGTTAAGTCACCCCGGGATGCAGAGTTAATAGCCCCGATTTTCCCCAAAAGCCCACCCAAACCCAATTTTGGCTTGCTGGGGTTTGGAAATACCAGATGCTACCATTTGGACTTGCTTGTGGTGGCGGCCGGTGGCAGCAGGGTAAGAAGGGCGTCGTGGGGAAACCGGTGGAAAGGTCAGGGCAGGCAGCAGGCAACAGGTCGGGAAAAGGGTAGCAGAACCTGGAACACAGTCAGAATAACCTCTCCAAACCCCTCTCTGAAACACACTACAGAACACCAATACTCGGCAGAGAGTGTTGGGGATCAACAAGATATAGGGCACGTCCGGCAATTTAAACCCAAATTCCCAACCCGGCACCCACAGAATGGAGAGGGAAGTAGAAAAAAAACCGCCATGTTTTTAAACCCATTGCATTGTTTTTCTAGGGATAAATTTTAAAAACAGAAAAGTTTGGGTTTTTTTTTACGGTACCAAATTATAACGAAAACCCTACATGTTTGGTGTTGCTGGATTCATATCACCCTGTAGAATACAGATAACATATCATTTATACTGAAGATTGAACGCTGTAAAAACAAAGCCCCCACAAACATGGCGCAAGTATGTTTTTGAAGGGGGGAAATGCGTCGGAATGTGGCATCTTTCTTGCATTATTAATCAGAAAACTTGGACTTTTGAATTGCACACTTCTTTGTATGCTTATCCCTCATTTTAGAGTCAGGGTTAATTGTAGGGTGAATCATCCTCATAGGGGACGCCCTTTTTTTGGGGCGAACACCCCTTTTGTTTGGAAAGGTATTAATGTGGGGAAAAACCCAGGAACCCCTTTATCTGGACCACCTTCTCTCATGGATCTAAAAAAGTCATTGATGATTGTGTATGGGTCAACAAACCGTGAGTAATGAGAGAAGTTTCCACTGTTTATCTATTTCTGTTGTCTAAGACAATAATTACCTATTTGAGGAGTATTTAGAGATTGGTGACTCTATCAATTTAGTGTCGTTTTTGGTATTTATGAAAATTTTGGGTAATGATTTTTTTCAAAAATTCATTAAATTCATTAAAAAAGTTATATTTTAGTGGGGCACTTGTGGTAGTATTTCTGTGAATTTTTGATATTTGTGGGCCTTGGTCCTTCTGCTGGAAGTAAGCAGATCCTGTGAATTTTTTACGGTGAATGGCACCATTAGAAAATATTTTTAAATTTAAAATCGGTTTTGCACATTCGTTTTAAGAAAAACGTATAGGTAACACTGTTTGGGCAAAAAACTATGCAAAAACAATACAAAATCATTTCACTTTAAAAACAAAAAAAACAGTCAAAGAGACATAAGAAATTTTTAGAACAGCATTTCTGCTAATATGAACTATATGAAAAAACTTTAGGTTTCTTTTTTGGGCATTTTTAATCAAAACGTAAAATTTCCCCCTACCGCAACAAGGGACCCCAAACTTTTTTCATAATTTCATATTACAGAAATCTGTTCCAAAAATTTTTATTCCCTTTGACTGTTTTTTTAGTGTTTTTTAGGTGCTATGATATTTTATTTGTTTGCATACCATAAGAAAATATATCTTGTCCTGCAAAATAAAAGCCCTCATATGTCAATGTAGGTGGAATAGTACAGGAAGGGAAAAAAGCAATGTGATAAAAACAAAAATAGGCTGCGTCAGGAAGGGGTTAATTCCAACAAACAGTAAAACCAGACAGAGATGAACTTGTTTGGTGAAATCTTTTTATATTAAAATCCAGTGTACAGACCAGAAAATATACAGTAACCAGCCAGTGGCCTTGAGAAAGCACAACTCGGTGTGGAACAATTTTTAAGAGGCGCAGGAAAATTCTACAAAAGGGTTTTACATTATTGCCAAAATAACAATTAAAAATTACTAGTTTCAGCAAGGTTTTTAAATTTATTTTAATTTTAACCCCCTTAAAAAACCCGGTGTATAATACACCCCAGGGTCGCTAAGGGGCTTTGCAGGGGGTTCGCTCCACGATCCCGCCACACAGCCACCGGGTTTTAGAGGCTAATTGCCCCCCGCGATGATTAACCCCTTAGACGCCGTGGCAAAGATGACCGCGGCATTTAAATGAATGAAAACCGATGCCCCACATAAGTCTTCACTGCGATCAGAGTCCCCGCAGCGTGACTGCAGGACGATTGCCGGAAAAGGCAGCGGGAAGCTTAGTGAAGGTTCCGTCCTGCCATGTTTGAATTCCCACTTCTGGCCCCAACAGGAATGGGTAACTGCCATTTTGGGTACACCTAATGCATTGTCTATGCACGCATTAGCTGTATTAACGACAAAACACCCCTTATGTGAAGCGCCAGAGGGATCAATTTAAATAAAAAAAAAAAAAGTTTTAAATGTAAAAAAAAAAAAGTATTAAATTTTTCAAATCACCCCCCTTCTAAATTTTACAAATAAAAAAAAATAAAATAAAAAAGTTACACATATTTTGTTTTTAAAAACGTCTGGAAAGTCCAATCTATAAAAAATAACATAATTTTTTTCCGTACGCTAAAACACCATAGAAGAAAAAAAAAATTATCAAACGAAAAATTACGTTTTTTCGCATTTCCAGTCCCAAAAAATTGAAAAGATGATAAAAAAGTCACATCCATTCCAAACTGCTATAATAAAATAGACATTTTTAAAGCCCCCAAAAAATGCCCCTCACGACTCCGTAGGGGGTATTACAAAAAGTTTACGATCGCAAAAATGGCGCCACAGCACAAATTAAAAATTAAAAATGTTTGGAATTTTTTTTTTACGGTACCAAAACATAACGGAAACCCTACATGTTTGGTATTGATGGATCCAACCTGTAGAATACAGATAATACATCATATTTACTGAAGACTGAACTCTTTAAAAGCAAAACTCCCGCAAACATGGTGCAAGTACGTTTTTTTCACAATCTGTCCCACTTGGAATTTTTGGGCGGTTTCCCAGTATATTCTATAGTACAGTGAATAACACCATTAGAAATTACATCTTGTCCCGCAAAATAAAAGCCTTCATAGGTCTATGTAGGTGGAAAAATAAAAAAAGGTATGGCTCCGGGAAGGCAAGGAAGGAAAAACGAACGTGTCAACAGTTCTGGGCCCCAGTTTATAGAAGAGATGTAATGGAGCTAGAGAGAGTACAAAGACGAGCAACCAAACTTATAAGGGAAATGGAGCATCTTAGTTATGAGGAGAGGTTATAGAATTAACTTATTTAGTCTTGAGAAAAGACAGCTCCGGGGGGACATGATTAATTTATATAAATATATAAATGGTCCCTACAAAAAGTATAGGGAAAAATTATTTCATGTAAAACCCCCTCAAAAGACAAGGGGACATTCGACTGGAGTAAAAAAGGATTCAGTGTCCAGAGGAGAAAAGCGTTCTTCACTGTAAGAACTGTGAATCTGTGGAATAGCCACCTGAGGAGCTGGTCACAGCAGGAACTGTAGCGAGTTTCAAGAAAGGCTTAGATAACTACCTGACACTAAAGAATATTAATGCGTACGTAGCCATGTAACATTCTGGGTCCTGTCTGGTGGTGGCTCTGGGATCAGAGATGGGGTCTCCACTGGAGCAGATTGGTTCTTGTCTTGTGGGTTTCAGGGCATTAACCAGTGGGGAGGCTGGGCTTAAAATCCAAGTCTCCCTCCCTTCACCCACATTTTCCCCACCCTTGGTTGAACTTGATGGACACATGTCTTTTTTCAACCGTACTAGGTCTTTAAGAGGTTAAAGTGAACCTGCCACATTGAGCATGCGATCAGATCTGCTGGTAGGACCTTGTAGAGAAGAAAGAGCTCAGAAGATTGATAAATTGTTCTGTTGGGAAAGATTTAGTAGAATTTGTATTTAATTCCTTTCAATCTCTGCTTATCCTGGGTTAAGGAGTCCAGTGGGCGGTGTCATCAAGGATTAACAGCTGTCTCTATGAACACTGATACAAGGTAGGCTGTCACTCACTGCTAGCACCGCCTATTGGACTCATTAAAGGGGTTGCCTCACTACATTGACTTATCTTACTTCAGTCCTGTTTTCTTGGTTTCATTTTGAATTCAGGTTCGTGTTTACTGGCTGCTACTAGGCTGCAGTAGAAGCCAGGTCTATAGCAACCAGTGCTGGCAGCCTATCAGGGGAGATCAAACAGGTCTGTAGCTATAGCGACCTGAGGAGCTGATGCAGCCCATACAAGAGGGGATATCTTTGGAAGGTAGGACACTGTTAATGGACACATATTGCAAAGTGACTTGTTTTTGCAAAATCTTTAATATATAAAACACTCCTTGTAGTGAGACAACCCCTTTAACTCAGAAAGGTTCAATGTGACAAGTTCCCTATAAGGTTTATTATTATTATTATTTTTTATTATTATTATTATTATTATTATTATTATAATAATAATAATAATAATAATAATAATAATAATAATAATAATAATAAATTAATAATAATGTTAGTTATTAAATTACTTAGGATCTTTGTATTTTAAACCATTTGAATATGTTACTAACCAGTTTTTATATTGTCAATGTGAACATCAGTAAGTTTTATATCACTGCTATTTTAGTTCTTTATGTCAAAAAAAAAAATTATAAGAAAAATGTCTTCCCGACTTTGAATAAACAAGCATTTTAAGCGCAAAAGGGCAAGCGTATTATAGGGGAGTAAATTTCCTTATCTACCTTTTGCTGAGATACTGCCAGGAGTAGATAGCGAGAATATATAAGTGATTCTTAGAACATCATACAAAAGCGTTATTGATTTTTTTTTCCTCACTTGCTGTTCAGCCGCAGATAAAAATCACTTGAAATTTCTGAGGATTTGAGTTATCTAATTTCAAGCCTTTGCCACTCAACAGAATATGAGCGTTGACAAGGCGACATTTTAGAATGGAGCTATCTGCTGGAGAATCTGAATATGCCGCTACATGGGGACGGGAAGGGGACATTTTGATTGTTTCTTTTTGAGACTCATTTATTTTTACGATCCCTGGTCACAGGATGTTGCTCTCTGAACAATCTGTTTGGAGAAAACGGCCATAAAACATATTTTTCTGCTATTTTTATGCAGAGCGTTGATTTGTTTTGTTAGGCTGTTGACTTAAGGTCTTAAAAAGCAAAATGGAAATGGTGCACTTACTTACAGTGACTGACTGTGAATCTGAAGCCGCTGAGCAGTAGTGTCAGAGGGGCTCTCCAGATGTTGCAAATCTACAGCATGCTCTCACAGCCATCTGGTGCAAGAGTTTTTGACTAAATTAAGACTGCATGGGTTAAATAGGTGTTTAAGTCTCCTAGAACCATCACTGGGCTGTCAGAGCATGTTGGACAGGGGTGTAATTATAGCAGCAGCAGCTCTGGGGGCTGAGAGGTTGAGGTGGTCCAATCAGGTGCAAGAGCAATGTACCTTTTTGTAGGGATTAACAAGTTGGTTGCTTTCTATCAATGGCGTCAGGGCCGCCATCAGTAATTTCAGGACCCCATACAGCCAAAGTGTCTGGGCCCTCCTACCCCTCCCCAACCCAAAAAAAAAAACATCGAGTGAACGTGGTTTATTTTTGTGGAACCTTACTATGTGATATTAATGACACATTGGGCGACATGTACGATTTTTGTCGTTTAGACGCCAATTTTTGTGCACATATAAATAGTATAGAATGCCTCTGAATCTATGAACCTGTTCTACTGCGGGTCATAGATTTAGCGCTTTCTAGCTACAAAGCGACACCTCTGGCTCAGGTAAACCACTTTTAAAGTGCTCTACCTGTTCCAGCAGTAATGCGCCTTAATTTTCTGTACTGAAGCTATAAATATATAGCATCATACGATTGTAATGCGCCCCGCCTCTGGTAGGTAGCTAGGTTAGGTAGGTCGCCCTTCAGTAGAGTCAGTAGAGTCAACCATACATCCTGCAAAACTTAACTGTATTTGTAAAAAGTTGGACAGAAAGTTCTGCAGGAGGCAATCCAGACAGGAAAGTAAAGAGTTACAGCAGCAAACTATGTGCCTCCCTCAGATCACTACAGTGTACAAAGTGAATGGTGTGTTCCTCTTACCTGCTCCTAGGAGATGGAGGCAGGGACGACCTCCGGGACGTCTTGCCGCTAGCGTAGTTAACGTCTCTTCCAGGGACACCAACAGAGCTACAATGTCACCCGAGTGCGCCCGGACCAGGAACCAGAGCAGGAAGAAGCGGTCGTCTTTCCCTTGTTTTTTCCTTTTGGTCCAGACTTCCAGGATGACTTCTTCTGGCCCCGACTCGTCTCTGCAGAATACAGACCACATACACATCTTAGAATCCTCACTTTTCAGAAGCTCCTTACTTATAGGTATATGTCCCCTCAGTTAGTAAGCTCTATAGCTCCCTCCTAAGTTAGGCAGGAATATATGGGCTCCCTCAGTAAGGCAGGTATATATGGGCCCCCTCAGTAAGGCAGGTATATATGGGTTCCCTCAGTAAGTCAGGTATATATGTCTCCTCAAGCAGGCAGGTATATATAGGCCCCCTAAGGCAGGTATAATATAGGCCCCCTCAGGCAGGTATATATGTCCCCTCAGGCAGGTATATAGGCCCCCTCAGGCAGATATATAGGCCCCATCAGGCAGGTGGTATATAGGCCCCCTCAGACAGGTATATATGTCCCATCATGCAGGTATATAGTGCCCCTCAGGCAGGGGGTATATAGCTACCTTCAGGCAGATGGTATATAGCTCCCCTCAGGCAGGTAGTATATAGGCCCCCCTCAGGCAGGTAGTATATAGCTCCTCTCAGGCTGGTGGCATATAGCTCCCCTCAGGCAGGTGGTATTTAGCTCCCCTTAGGCAGGTGGTATATAGCTCCCCTCAGGCAGGTGGTATATAGCTCCCCTCAGGCAGGTGGTATAGAGTTCCTCTCAGGCAGTTGGCATATAGCTCCTCTCAGGCAGGTGGTATATAGCTCCCCTCAGGCAGGTGGTATATAGCTCCTCTCAGGCAGGTGGTATATAACTCCCCTCAGGCAGGTGGTATATAGCTACCCTCAGGCAGGTGGTATATAACTCCTCTCAGGCAGGTGGTATATAGCTCCCCTCAGGCAGGTGGCATATAGCTCCCCTCAGGCAGGTGGTATATAGATCCCCTCAGGCAGGTTTAATAAAAATAATAACACTATTACTTACATATCCTCCTTCCCGGCCAAGCATCCTTCTCTTTTGCCTCGACACTGCCGGCGTGACGTCATCACGTCGGCAGCGCGGGGGCGCTCCTCCAGAAGCTCGTCGGCTGCACAGCCTATTGGTTATTAGGCTGTGTGGCCAAAGAGAGGCAGCGGCTCCGTGAATGAATTTCACGGTGCCGCTGCCCAGTTGACTGTCAATGGGGCTGCGGCAGACCCTGATCACTACCAGGCCGCGGTGGGCTCCGACACGTGAAACAAAGGGGCCTGCTGTCAGCGGGCCCCTTTGTTTCACACTTTGGCCCGGGCCCGTACGGCAGTACCCCCTGTACTGCCCTATCGGCGGCCCTGAATGGAGCTAACCTGGGTCATGCCTGCCAAAGCGGAATCCTAGGAGGATCTATAGATAGATATGGTCCCCAGTAGTTAGGTAGGTATATACAGGGCACTCTAGTAGCTAGGTGGGTATATATAAGGCCCCTCAGTAGTTAGGTAGGTATAAATACCTCAGTCGTTAGGTATTTATATGTAGGCCCCCTCAGTAGCTATGTAGGTATAAATAGGGCCCCAGTGGTTAGATATATATATGGCCCCCAGTAGTCAGGTAGGTATATATATAGCCCCCCAGTAGCTAGGTAGGTATATATAAGGCCCCCCAGTGGTTGGGTAGGTATACAGGAGCCCTGGTAGTTAGGTCGGTATATATAGGGACCCCAGTAGTTAGGTAGGTGTACATAGGGCCCCCCCAGTAGCTACTTGGGTAAATATAGGGCCACCCAGCAGTTAGGTAGGTATATTTAAGGCCCCCAGTAGTTAGGTAGGGATATATAGGGCCCCAAGTAGTTAGGTGTGTATATATATATATATATATATATATATATATATATATATATATATATAATATATATATATATATATATATATATATATATATGGGCCCCAGCAGTTAGGTATGTGTATGGAATAGATAGATAGATAGATAGATAGATAGATAGATAGATAGATAGATAGATATAGATATGTGTACATGTGTGTATGTATATACATATATATATATAATATAATATATATAATATATATATATATATATAATATATAATATAATATATATAACTACTGGGGGGGCCCTTTATACATAACTAACTACTGGAGCCCCTATATATAGCTACCTAACTACTGGGGACCTTATATATAACTACCTAACTACTGGTGGCCCTATACATCCTTACCTAAGTACTTGAGGGGCTCTATATATATACCTAACTAACTACTAGGAGGTCCCTTTACACATCTATACAACTTCTGGGGTTCCTATAAACACCTACCTAACTACTGTGAGCCTCTACAGTTGAAACCAGAAGTTTCCATCCACTATATAAAAAGCCCCATCTGCATGTTTTTCTCACTCTCTGACATGAAATCAGAATAAACCTTCCCCGTTTTAGATCAATTAGGAACCAAAATTATTTATATTTGCCAAATGTCAGAATAATGAGAGAGAGAATTTCTAAGGCATTTGTATTGCTTTCTGCAAAGTCAAAACTTTACATTCACTAGGATTACTCTGCCTTTAAACAATTTGGGACAGCCCATATGATGATGTTATGTCTTTGGAAGCTCCTGATAGGTTTATTGGCAAGATCTGAGTTAATTAGAGACACACCTGTTGATATATATTTTTAAGCATACCAGAAACACACTGTTTCTGTGTGTAACATCATGGGAAAGTCTGAAGAAATCGGCCCAGATATCAGGAAGAGAATTGTGGACTTGCAAAAGTCTGGATCATCCTTGGGTGCAATTTTCACATATTTGAAGGTGCCTCGTTCATCTGTACAAACAATTATATGCAAGTACAAACAAGATGGGAATGTCAAGCTATCATACCGTTCATGAAGGAGACAGGTTCTGTGTCTCAGAGATGAATGTGCTTTGGTCCAACATGTGAATATCAACCCAAGAACATAAGCAAAAGACCTTGTGAAGATGCTGGCAGAAGCTGGTAAGATTGTGTCACTATCCACAGTGAAACGAGTACTGTATCAATATGGGCTGAAATGCCACTCTGCCAGGAAGAAGCCATTACTCCAAAAGAGACATATAAAAGCCAGATTAATGTTTGGAAATGCACAGGAACAAAGACCTACATTTTTGGAGACATGCCCTGTGGTCTGACGAAACTAAAATTGAACTGTTCGGGCATAATGAACATCGCTACCTTTGGAAGAAAAAGGGAGGAGCTAAGAAGCATAAGAAAATCATGTTGTGGGGTTGCTTTACTGCAAGAGGGACCGGTGCACTTCACAAAATAGATGGTATCATGAGGAAAGAAGATTATGTAGCAATACTGAAGCAACATCTCAAGACATCAGCCAGGAAGTTAAAGCTTGGGCGTAATTGGGTCTTCAAAATGGACAATGACCCGAAGCTACTGCCAAACTGGTTACAAAGTGGCTTAAGGAGAACCAAGCCAATGTTTTGGAGTGGCCATCACAAAGCCCTGATCTCAATCCTATTGAAAATTTATGGGTAAAGTTGAAAAGGCAGGTGCGAGCAAGGCGACCTCCAAACATGGCTCAGTTACACCAGTTCTGTCAGGAGGAATGGGCCAAAATTCCTACCAACTATTGTGAGAAGCTTGTGGAAGGATAACCAAAATGCTTAAACCAAGTCAAACAGTTTAAACCCTTACCACTGGAGCCAGTTTTGGCCTCTCTGACAGAGCCCCATTTTTTAAATCTGGCATGTGTCACTTTATGTGAGAATAACTTATTGACACTTTTACCTCTCCATGTGATTTAGTGATTCGTGACACATTGTGCTTTAAGATGGTAAGAAATTTTGGTCCAAAAAGTCCTTGTTTATTCGTGAAAAATATCAAAGTGTCGTGAAAAATGTGAAAAATTTACCATTTTCAAACTTCAAAAATGTCTGTGTGTAAAACAGATAGTTATTCCACTCCTAATAGTTTATAAATAGCATCTACCATATGTCCACTGTAGGTTGGCATCATTTTTTTAAATCTTTTTTTTACGACATAAGGGGGCTTAGAAATTTAGAGAAAATTTTCAAGAAAATTTGCAATATACATTTTTTAGGGACCAGTCCAGTTCTAACGTGACTTTGATTGACCTGTATGTTAGATACCACCATAAATGACCTCATTAAGAAACTACACCCCTTAAAGTATTCAAAACAGCATTTAGAAGGTTTATCAAACCATTAGGTGTTTCACAGGAATTAAAGCAAAGTGGAGGTGAAATTTAAAAATTTCCCTTTATTTGCAGATTTTCAATTTTTATCCATTATTCACAAGAACACTGTAGATGTGATCAAGGAAATAAAATTTAATATTGATTCCCCAGATTCTGCCATATTCAGAGATATCCTATATGTGGCCCTAGTGCGCTATTTGGCTCAAGCACAAGCCCCAGAATAGGAGGAGCACCTCCCGGACTCTGGGGTCTTATTTTCAATACGATTTGATTTAGGCGCCATTTCAGGTTTGCATACACCCTAAGGTGCTAAAATGTAATAAACAACCCTAAAAAGACCCCATATTGGAAACTACACCCCATAAGGAATATTTCCAGTTGTGCAGTAAGTATATTGACCCAACAGGTGTTTCATAAACTTTTTTATCATTAGGCTGTGAAAATGAAAAAAAAAAAATTCCAACAATCTGCAATTTTAGCTAAAAATGTTGAATTTTTTTCCTGAAAAAAAAAACACCCCAAATTTTGTTATGCAATTTCTTCCAAGTTCGGCAATAGCCTACATGTGGGTGTAAACTGCTGTTTGAGCGCATGGAAGGGTATATAAGGAAGGGAATGCTATTTGGCTTTTGGAATGCAGATTTTGGTGGGGTCATGTCGCATTTGCAAAGCCCCCAAAGTACTAGAACAGGTGAAACTTTCCAGAATTCGCACCATTTTGGATTCAACACCCTCGTTGATCTCATCTAGGGGTATACTGTGCATTTTGGACCCACAGGTGTTCCATAGTACTTTTAGCACTGGGCCATGAAAACGGGTTGGAAATCTAGTTCTGCCTTTGTTTTTTGGGCTTCAATTTTGCAGTGTTCGCCGTACCAGATAAATGACCTAATAAGTATGCGGTCGGTACAATTACAACAAAATAAATTTTATATAGTTTTTATGTTTTTTTTTATTTTTACACAATAGAAATGAGTCTATAAAAAATTGCGTTTTTATGTCGCTATAGTCTGATAGCCATAACTTTTTTTATTTTTCTGTATATGGAGCTGATTATGGGTTTGTTTTTTTGCAGGATGAATTGACATTTTTATTGGTACCATTATCGGATGCATATGACTCCTTGATCACTTTTTATTAAGGGGTTTTGAACAAAATACAACAATCCTGGTAGTGTTTTTTTTATTTTTTACAGGGGTCACTGTGCGATACAAATGATAAATATTCTTTACTCAGCAGGTCTATATGATTACAGCGATACCCAATTTGTAAATTTTTTTATGTTTTACTGCTTTTACACAATAAAAACACTTTTATTCAAAAAGGAAAACACATTTTTGCATCGTCTATAATCTGAGAGCCATAACTTTTTCTATGTACAGAGCTGTGTAGGGGCTTGTTTTTTGCGAGATGAGTTGATGTTTTAATTGGTATCATTTTTGGGGGGACAAGGCTTTTTGATCAGTTTTAAATCCTTTTTTTGGAAGGCATTGTGAAGAAAATACTGCAATCATAGTAGTGTTTTTTAATTTTATTTTTAACAGGGCTCATCGTACAGTATATATGACAAGTTAGTTTTACTCCCTTGGTCGAGACGATTACGGTGATACCCAATTTATATTGTTTTTTTTATGTTGACGTGCTTTGAAAAAAAGTGTTTTTATTGTGTAAAACAATATTTATGCATCACTGTCTTCAGATAGCCATAACTTTTTTTTTATCTTTCGATATACAGAGCTGTGTAAGGGCTTTTTTTTTTGCAGGATGAACCAACGTTTTAATAGGCACTACTTTAGCATTTACTCCATTTTATGTGCTGCGGGATGAACAAAAATCACAATTCTGTTATTGTTTTTTTTTTTTTTTTAACAGTGTTCCCCGTGCAGATTAATTAAAAATACAGATTTATAGGGTAGGTCATTATGCACGCAGTTATACCAAACATGATTACTTTGTTTGTTTTTGATCTTTTGTAGGGCGATTGCTGTTTGTAAAGAGGAAAAGGGTGGTGTATGTGTTTTTATTTTTTCGTGTTTGTGTTTTACTTTTTTTAACCTGTTTTTAATTTTTTTCCCCATTTTTCACTTTTCCCTATAGCGAATTTGTATAAGTGATCCTCAGATCACTGATACAATAGAGGTCAGTACAGAACTGCTCTGTACTGGTCTCTAGGGCAACTGTCACTCACCATGCCCGGCTGTTCCCACAATGCACTGCGGGGTATGGTGACGTAACAGACAAGTATCTGGGTTATTAGGTAGTCACACAGCAGCTGCACTGATAGCAGGCAGAAGGATCTCCCTCCCTATGTCCATGCCTTAGCTGTAGCGATCGAGATAGATCGCGATAGCGAAGGGTTAATCACCGGCGGTCGAAGCTCACTCATGGGGCATGTAGCATGAGGCCAGTGGTAATATAACACTGGTCCCATGATGCGATCGTGCAGTGCCCGCTTGTGAGTCCGCATGATGTGCAGGACGTACTGGTACATCCAATGTTGGGATGGGGTTAAAAGGGTTGTCTCACCATAAACTTTGATGGCATATCAATTTTATATTTCATCAATGTCTCATAGATGTGGGTGCCACCTTTGTGACCTACACTTATTTCTAAAACAAGTCATAAAACCTTTTCATTTTGAACAGAGAGGTGTTTGGGACTCTTATATTGTAATCAATAACAGTTCTGAATACAGCTGAGTGGTGCGCTCATTTGTGCTCACAACTCCAATTGATTTCAATGGGAGAGTCCCAACCATCCCTCTGTTCAAAAAAGGTTTCAGGGTTCGTTCTAGAGATAGGTGTAGCTCCCAGAGGTGAGACCCACACCTAGAAGACATTGATGGCGTACCTTAGCAATACGCCATCAACGTCTATGATGAGACAACCCCTTTAAGAGACAATCCAGCACTGACCTTAAAGAGACAATTTCTGTTAGGATTTGGACTGTTGGGCTTGAGGTCATACTCTTAATTGCTGTGAGAGCTTATGTCTCTTACAAGTTTACAGCTAAAGGAGGTTGAAATCATTGAAAGATAGTAACTTAGCATTCAACATGACCAGTGGTGGTTCCCTTCAAGGTGGTTTGTGCACCCCTCCATAGACTTAAAAGAAAGCCACTAATGCTCCTAAAAGTCACGGTAGGAGAACCTATGGATAGCAACGACCCGGCATTGAGCACTACTAATATCACAATAACCACAGAAAGAATACCATGCCTATGGGTACAAATAAAGAAAATACACTAAAAAATAACTTTTAATAATACCAATAAAATACTAAAGCATATAATATATGACCATTACTATCTACTATACAAGAACTAATATGACCAAAAAAGCGGAGACCCCGCCCCGAAAAGGGCGACCCCGCACAGGAACCGCTATAACAAACTATATATTTATACTAAAGAATGTGACTAACTTAATAAATAGTGGATAAACTAGGGTGAATGTGACAACCTAAATATAGAAGAAGAAATCACACAAAAAGAAAAGGCCACCATGCATTTTACATAGTAATAATATGCTGAATCTACAATATTTCTTTTGCACTGCAATGATATAGAATCTCCAACGCGTTTCCCCCACTTTTTGGGTTCATCAGGGAAAATAATTGCGCAAAGAAATAATCGCCATGATAGGGCAAATACAATACATTACAGGATAACTCACGGCCCTTGAAGATGAAGATCTTATTAAAGATGATAGAGCAAATATCGACTCCCAATATTAGGGGGAACCGATGCAGGTATTATCTCAGCAGCAGACAAGTAGACGATACAAACCGAGCTCCTAATGTAGGATGCAACAGATAGAGCCACTGCAAGAGACACTGGTGGAATAAGGTAGCCACAAGGAATAGAGGCCCCTGAAGGATGTATAAATACCACAAAACAATAATGAGTAATGGTACTCACCTGGTGAAGAAACGCACATGACATGCAGAGATGAAGTACGCCAATAATGACAGCCATGATCAATAAAGATCCCAACATTCAAAGAATGTGTAGAGATAACGTGCGTACGTGTCGGCGTGAATACGCCGAACGTGCATACACGCACGCCAAAAGCTGCCGTGTGTGTGGATAGACAATATCAATAAAGATATCAGTGACGCGCACATACGTCAGCGCCGACACAGTGTCAGTCAAATGTCTGCGCATGCGCAGAACAAAGACCGCGACACACAACAACACTAGGCAGCTAAAGAGATACAAGGTAGCGGTCTGCATGTTTGAAGTATGCCTGATATACAATGTCAACACGGGGGCAACTTACATATCAAAGTAACATGCAATAGGCGAAGTTGGTATCTATAATAACACCAGGGGAGGATACACAATTGTATATAGATAGTAATAGGTAGCGATAGTTGAAAATAAATAACAGATACAATCAATATGGCAGAAAAGAGATATATATATATGTCCACATATAAGACTATTGAATAAATGATACAATATATGTTCACATAGAAGACTATTGAATAAATGATGCAAATGAGAGATAATCATTCAGTCTCCATAGACTTAGGAACAGAGCTGTTAACTACAGCTCTGTTTCTAGCGCAGCTTCGGCGCTGGGAGAAGCAAAATCACCTACACTGCTCACCAGCTAAAGTCAGCAGGCGGTGGTTCAGTTTGTATAATAGTCAGGCCCTTGCACCTCTTTAGCACCAAGCTTCATACTTTTGAGGTTGGCTATGGTGCCTGGGTAGGGCTTTCAGAGCAGTGTAGAAATATGTGGCAGAGTTCTGAATCCAAGATTATTATTATTATATATTTTAGAGCGCCATTGATCCAGGGTGCTGTACATTCAGAGGGTTACATACATGACATAAGTCAAACAAGTACAATGGTGACAATAGATGACTAACAACAGGTACAGAGGGAGAAAAAACCCTGCCTGCGAAGGCTTACACTCTACAAGAAAGGGGGAAAGAGACAGAAGGTGAGGGGCAGATGGCATCCACTCTCTGTGCTGGCCGCCTTGTAGCCTTTGCCATTTGCTGGCTGCATCCACCAGGAAAAGTGAAGAGCCAGTTCTTCTACATCCAGACCTCATCAATTCCTGCTTGCCGTGTCCAAACTCTCGGGAAACCCATAAAATGATATGATTAGTGTTGAGCGATTATTATCGACAAAGTTGAAATCGGCACAGTTTTTATGTTGATCGAAATTTTTAGATCATGCGATAATTTAGGTTAAAATCTGTGCATCATCTATTAAGATCGCGCCATTTTCGGCGCTTCCTGTAATTTTGGCGGCCAGCAAAGCAGCTTACAGAATAGAGCAGGGTGAGATGTGTGTGCGACGTCATGACTGGGATGTGTATGGTTGCTATTGGCTGGAAAATCACATGACCTCGTTTTACATAGAACAGCCCTTCCTGTTCATGATCAGTGTCTCTCAGCGTCTCATAGGAGTAGGACGTGCGCTCTGCCTGTGTCCAAACAGCTCAGCGAAATTATTCTATTTCTTTCACAGAGAAAGCTCTACTGTTAGCTGTTATCCTTACAACTTAGTTAGATCAGAGATTGGAAGATTTTTTGTAGTTAGGTAGAGAATTTTAAAGGAGCATCTACCGCTGTAAAGTCACGGAGGGGAGCGGGAGGGGGGCGCACTACAGCTTTGTTCATTGAGGCACCTTGCACTTAAATGTGAATACAGCAATTTTGTAGTCACCACATGTGAATTGAAAGGTGCCAAAAATACCTTTTATTATCCGAATACATTTCAGATACGTGTTTTTTTCACTTTTGGTCATTTTGGTGTGACATGCAGCTATACTACAGGTCCTATTATAAAAAAAATGTTGTTTCTAACAGACATTTGTTCTTCACAATTTTCCAAAGTGGCTCAAGGGTCATGCTTTGAATTTTTGGGGGCATTTTGCTGTGACATGCAGCTATACTACAAGTCCTATTATAAAAAAAAATTTGTTTCTAACAGACATTTTTTCTTCACAATTGCCCAAAAGGGTGGCTCAAAGGATATGCCTTTGAATTTTTGGGGCATTTTGCTGTGACATGCAGCTATACTACAGGTCCTATTATAAAAAAAAAATTGTTTCTTAACAAATTTTGTTCTTCACAATTGTCAAGAGTGGCTCAAGGGTGATGGTGCTATCAGAAACAGGAATAAGTAGGACACTGTTAATGGACACATATTGCAAAATGACTTGTTTTTGCAAGATCTTTAACATAGCTATCAATCCCTGTATTGAGACAACCCATTTAATACAATTAAAAAAGAGAAACAAAGACATGGTGGGATTCCATCCTATTTTAAAAAATGTGTTTTCTAGAATTACTAAAAAACTTGCATGTACAAAATAGCTGGTAAAAAATATTCCTCTGAATTGTACAAGGGAGGTACAGGAAAACTTGACCAGATGTAGGTTATTCAGAGGACATAGAGTATGGAGCACTGACAGAGAACAAAGTACAGAGACAATTTTCTCCAGCACGTTGAGTAAAATGAGAAAAAGAATACCAAGAAAAGGGCACCTAGGTGGAACAGGAGCGTTAACCACCAGTATTTCCAAGTGAAGCTCAATTGGTCCGCCACGACATACCGGAAGGGCAAGCGGCTTAGACCCTTTCAGGACAGGGACAGGGGAGTATATCAGTGAAACTAAAAATGGTGGTTTGAAAGACTCCTTTTTCCGGCACTTTTTAATCTGGGTCATGCAGGTTTGGGGCTCATGCTGTGGCCAGGACAGGTATAGGGCAATGCCAGTGAAACTAAAATGGTGGTTGAAAGACTCCTTTTTTTCCGCCTTTTAATTGGGGTCATGCAGTTGGGCTCATGTGTACATGCAAATGTGGGTGGTTAAGCCTTTCGGCACTTTTTGTGGGTCACGTTTTATGCTGTGGTACAGGACAGGTATAGTCAATGTCCAGTTCACTAAAATGGTGGTTGAAAGACTCCTTTTTCCGGCACTTTTTTAAATTGAGGTCATGCAGGTTTGGGCTCATGCTGCGTTCCAGGACAGGATATTCAATGTCCAGTTCAAGTAACATGATGGTTCAAATCATACTGCCTCTGGCACTTTTTAATTTTGGGATGCAGGTTTAAGGGTCATGCTGTGGTGCAAGACAGGGATAGTGAATGGTGCTGTGTTTTTTTTCTGTGGCTTTTATAACCTAAGTGTGTTGCCTAAGATGTAGCACGTATCCATTTGACTGTTGTGGATGTTAATTCCAGCTTCTCCAGCCCTGTTTGGGTGTAAGAATGAAGGTGTTGTTGCTCTCCCATAGACTTTAATGGTCATCGATCATAATCTACCATCGACCATCGACTATCTTGTCGATGATGGTAGACCGATGTCGATGGCCAACGTAATCGCTCAACACTAGATATGATGGGACGAAATCCACCCATAGGCATTGAGCTTGACACAGGCTCTAAGGCCGGTGTCATACAAATTTCAGCTGTCCAAGGAGTAACTCCCAATTACCTACAACTCTCATTGAAATCAATAAAACAATTAGGATGACATGTATGATTTTTGGCGTCCAGGCACCGTTTTTTTGTGCATTATAATAGAAGCCCTGAATCTTGAACCTTCACCGGTCTAGATTTACGTTCTAGCCAAAAAAAAAAAAAAAAAAAAAAAAAAAAAAAAAAAAAAAAAAAAAAAAAAAAAAAAAAAAAAAAAAAAAAAAAAAAAAAAAAAAAAAAAAAAAAAAAAAAAAAAAAAAAAAAAAAAAAAAAAAAAAAAAAAAAAAAAAAAAAAAAAAAAAAAAAAAAAAAAAAAAAAAAAAAAAAAAAAAAAAAAAAAAAAAAAAAAAAAAAAAAAAAAAAAAAAAAAAAAAAAAAAACCAGCACGTTCTTTATCTTGTGCTTAAGTGAGATAAGACATGTGGAATCTATGAAGTTATCTGCGGGTCTATTTTTAGAAGATAGCGTTCTAGTACAAAGCGCTACATCTTGTCATTAGGAAACATTTTAATATGTGTAAGGAATCAGAACAATTAAGTTCAGTGCTGTTAAAATTTCGTAAATAAGCAGAAAGGTAATGGCCAAAAGTATAACCTACAATTCTTCAATAAAACCATTATCATTCACTAAAAAATGCCCCAAAGATAACCATTTAAACTTCGAACCACAAATAAAGATGTGCTAATAAACGGAAAATTCGCCCCAATAAAGGGCGTTCCGTCAGAGCTATCCCTCTCTAAAAATAACCCTAGCAATCCCTCATCAACGAATGTCCCAACATGTTTCAATCCTCCCCTGTAACTTTCCTGTGGCACCTAACAGGCGTTGGCAATAACTAAATCACACTTGCAGCCAGTTGACATGGATTAAAGTTGACTCAACCTCTGTCCTGTGTCCTGTGTGTGACCACATTGAGCATGGAGAAAAGAAAGAAGACCAAAGAACTGTCTGAGGACTTGAGAATCCAAATTGTGAGGAAGCCTGAGCAGTCTCAAGGCTACAAGTCCATCTCCAAAGACCTGAATGTTCCTGTGTCTACAGTGCGCAGTGTCATCAAGAAGTGTAAAGCCCATGGCACTGTGGCTAACCTCCCTATGGCACTGTGGCTAACCTCCCCATTGCCATGTGGCTAACCACTCCATGGCACTGTGGCTAACCTCACTAGATGTGGACGGAAAAGAAAAAATGACTAGAGATTTCAACGCTAGATTGTGCGGATGGTGGATAAAGAACCTCGACCAACATCAAACAAGTTCAAGCTGCCCTGCAGCCCGAGGGTACAACAGTGTCAACCCGTACTATCCGTCTGAATGAAAAGGGACTGTATGGTAGGATACCCAGGAAGACCCCACTTCTTACCCCGATACATAAAAAAGCCAGGCTGGAGTTTGCCAAAACTTACCTGAGAAAGCCTAAAACATTTTGGAAGAATGTTCTCTGGTCAGTCGAGACAAAAGTAGAGCTTTTTGGGAAAAGGCATCAACATTGAGTTTACAGGAAAATAAAAAGAGGCATTCAAAGAAAAGAACACGATCCCTACAGTCAAACATGGCGGAGGTTCCCTGATGTTTTGGGGTTGCTTTGCTGCCTCTGGCACTGGACTGCTTGACCGTGTGCATGGCATTATGAAGTCTGAAGACTACCAACAAATTTTGCAGCATAATGAAGGGCCCAGTGTGAGAAAGCTGGGTCTCCCTCAGAGGTCATGGGTCTTCTAGCAGGACAATGACCCAAAACACACTTCAAAAAGCACTAGAAAATGGTTTGAGAGAAAGCACTGGAGACTTCTAAAGTGGCCAGAAATTAGTCCAGACCTGAATCCCATAGAACACCTGTGGAGAGATCTCACAATGGCAGTTTGGAGAAGGCACCCTTCAAATCTCAGGGACCTGGAGCAGTTTGCCAAAGAAGAATGGTCTAAAATTCCAGCAGAGCATTGTAAGAAACTCATTGATGGTTACCGGAAGCGGTTGTTCACAGTTATTTTGGCTAAAGGTTGTGCTACCAAGTATTAGGCTGAGGGTGCCAATACTTTTGTCTGGCCCATTTTTGGAGTTTTGTGTGAAATGATCAATGATTTGATTTTTGTCTCATTCTGTTTTGTGTTTTTTCATTGCAAGCAAAATAAATGAAGATAATAATACCAAAGAATTTGTGATTGCAATCATTTTCAGGAAGAAACTGAGTATTATCTGACAGAATTGCAGGGGTGCCAATACTTTTGGCCACCACTGTATATTTTATTATCCCCACTTTTAAAGTTCTCTACCTGTTCCGGTAGTAATGTGCCTGGATTTGCCGTACTGAAGCTATAAATGGGTAGTATTGTGCGGTTGTAGTGCGCCCCGCCTTCAGCATGCCCCCCGATCTCAGGCGCATGTAATGAGCCTGATATTGGAGTGCGCCTGGTAACAAATAGAGTGATCGTGGCAGCGCCAGTTTTCGGGCTGAAAAGACGCCAGACCTCTGGCGCAGCCCCATACATACATACTGCCCTTAGTCTTCAGCAAGCTTCCTCTAGTGGTGGCTGCCAGCAGCTAAATTGTTCCATTTAACGTTATTTTTATGCGAAGGAAAGAGGAGAGTTTGGCGATCGTTATCAGAAAACAGAGCCCCATCCACAATAGAGCGTTCTGCCGCTTTCTAATATAGTTTGTCTTTTTATTTTTGGATCTCTGCTGGAAGTCAGTGAATGGAAACATTACAATTTGCATTCAGAGGATGAAAAACCTGGTCCTGCTCCCACAGCTGCAGTTCCTTAAAAAATATCAGTGACCACAGTATATGGTTACAGTTCGAGCAAGCAGATATTTATATTGCTTATACTGTAGCAACAACATATTCAGCAGTGCTGTACATAGACTATTACCAACTCAGGCCCACACACACTAGGATAAATTTGTAAAACTGATTAACCTACTTATTTTCACCGGGGGTCGTATAAGCATTATGGTTGTTCTTAAAGGGACGTTGGGTGATGTACAGGTTGCAGTGGCACAGGTAGCTGTGCCACTGCATGTAAGCCACTAAACATAGCAGTGTAGAGGTAATGTTGCAAGATGGAGCCAACTCCTATTGCTGGTGCTATTGCATTTGTCAAGTACTGACTGAAAGTGGAGTGCCCATTCTTCTGCCCCCAGACCTTCTCCATCCCTGCTCACTGTGTCTAAGCACTCATGGGCCACATAAAAAGACATGGTGTGCCAGATTCAGCCCACAAGCCTGGAGTTTGACAAATGTGTCCTAGAGGAGACCCACACAGTCAGGATTAATACATAGATACTCCATGTACATTTGGTTGTAAATGTATTTATACCCCTTGAATTGTTCCTCATATTTAAACGTTACAGCCACAAACTTATATGTATTTTATTGATATTTTATGTGATTGAGAGACACAAAGTAGCAAGTATTTGTGAAGTGTAAAGTAAATGATACATGCTTTTTCAAATTTTTTCTAATTAAAAAACTGAAAAGTGTGACGTGAATATGTATTCAGCCTCCTGTATTCTGATACCCCTTAATGAAATCCACTGTGACCAATTACCGTTAGAAGTTACCTAATTAGTAGAGTATATCTGTAAGTAATTTATTCTCAGTATAACTACATCTGTTTTGTCAAGGCCTCATAGGTTTATTAGAGAACATTAGTGAACAAACAGCATCATGAAAACCAAGGAACACACCAGAGAGTTCGGCGATAAAGTTGTGGCAAAGTGTATTGCAGGGTTTGGTTTAACAAAAATAGCCCAAGCTCTGAACATCTCACAGAGCACTGTTCAATCCATCATCTGTAAATGGAAGGAATATGGCACAACTGCCAACCTACCAAGACATGACCGTTCACCTAAACTGACAGCCCAGACAAGGAGAATACTAATTAGAGAGGTAGCCAAGAGGCCCAGGGTCACGCTGAAGATGCTGCAGGGATCCACAGCTCAGGTGGGAGAATCTGTCCATAGGAGAACTATTAGTCACGTACTCCACATATCTAGCCTTTATGAAGGAGTGGCAAGAAGAAAGCCCTTTTTGAAATCAAGCCATAAGAAGTCCTGTTTGGAGTTTGCTAAAAGCTCTGTAGGGGCACAACAATAATGTGGAAGAAGGTATTTTGCTCAGTTAAGACCAAAATGGAACTTTTTAGCCTAAATGCCAACGATATTGTGCGGAGGAAAAAAACACTGCACATCCCTCTAAACACATCATCTCCACAATGCAGGCTGGTGGGGGCAGTATCATGCTTTGCTTAAGCGGGGACTGGGAAGCTGCTCAAAGTTAATGGGAAGATGAATGGAGCTAAATACAGGGCAATCCTGGAGGAAGACCTGTTATAGGCTGTAAAAGACTTGAGACTGGGGCGTAGGTTTTACTTCTTCCAGGACAACGACTTTAATCATTCAGCCAAAGCTACAATGGATGGCTTTACATCAAAGCATATTCATGTGTTTCAATGGCCCAGTCACAGTCCAGACCTAAATCCCATTGAGAATCTGTGGCAGGACTTGAAAATTACTGTTCACAAATGTTTGCAAACCAATCTGACTGAGCTAGAACTATTCTGCAAAGAAGAATAGGCAAAAAATGTCAGCCTCTAGATGTGCAAACCTGGTAGAGACCTCCCCCAACATTACAGCTAAAAGTGGTCCTACTAAGTACTGACTCAGGGGGGCTGAACACATATGTAGGCAACACTTTTCAGTTTTTTAATTTGCAAAAAATTAGAAAAGCTCGTATCATTTTCTTTACGCTTCACAAATACTTGATACTTTGTGTTGCTCTATCACATAAATATCAATAGAATACATTTAAGTTTGAGGCTATACTGTTTAAAAATAAGGAACAGTTCATGGGGTAGGAAGACTTTTGCCACCAACTGTAGAAGTTAATTTAGTTGGGTACAAACCCATGGCCTTTGAGTTGCAAGGAAAGAGTATTAATCACAAGCCACTATACTGCCCAATCGGGCCGCGGAGAGATGGCTTTTTGGATGCATTGCTTGCCACTAGTGTTGGTTGAACAGTAAAAAGTTCTAGTTCGATTAGAACCTCGAACTTTTGTGAGTTCGGTTCAAAGTTCTATTTGAACTCGAACTTCGAACCCCGTTAAGGTCTATGGGAAAAGATATTCTGGTTAATTTTTATACCTATACAGGTGAGGAGAAGCTGGAATTACCATCCATAACACTAAACTGGATACAGGGAACAACTTAGTGAAGAAAATTAGGCTCTAAGAGTGAAAGAAAAAAATTCAGAGGCTAAAATACTTCATTCCTTTCAATGGCTAACTGAAAAGATGAGAACAGCTTGCAAGCAGGGGCGTAGCTATAGGAGGTGCAGCGGTAGTGTAGTGTACAGGAGTATACACTCCTAATTTTGATTGTGCCTCATAATAGTGTCTACTATGGAAGCCATTGTTTATTGTGTGCAATATAACGTGTCAGTGTTAATGCTAAGTTATTATGCCCAAAATGCTGTGTAAGCCCTGAAGCAGATGGTGGTTACCTAGGCAACTAGGTTTTGGCCAGAGGTTATAAATAAAGATACCAGGGGGAGGAGTTCAGTTGGTCAGTTAGGCAGTTGGTCAGTTAGGCAGTATGTGAGTTACACCTAGAAAGTGAGAAGATCTGCCACCTCTGCTCCAGGCTTTACAGACTGTCTTGGGACATAACATCTAGCCTGGAGTAAAGAACTGTTTGTGTTATACCATACCACCTTGCCTCCTGTCTATTACTCTGCTGACAACATCAAGGACTCCTCAACTACCATCTGGACAGGTAGGCCTATTACAGAGTGTGTCCCGGGGAACACTGGAGAAAAACACCACCTATCCTGTACAAGCAGACCCCCTATGCACTGTAACCGGTGTCAAGGAGAACAAGAGGGGGATTGGGTGTCTAGGCACCATGACATTAAAACTACCAAATTCCCATCCTCTCCTCTGTGGGCCCTGGCCCCGTTACATAAATTGGCGTCCACGAAGAACAGGATTTAACTTGAATGTTGTGCCCTATAAGTGTTTAAAGACTGTCGTTTATTATTAAATTCATCACATTTGCGGTGCTATAAAAGACTTTAGTCAAAATCTCTGTAATTTCAACTGCATCACAGTCTGGAAAAATGGCAGAAAAAGCTGTTACGAAATCTGCCCGGCAACAAGCCCTGAATGAGCGCCTTGCGAAGAGAATATAAAAAAAAAATTGTAAGGAAAGGAGCCAGCACAGATCTGCCCAGTGAGTACTTTCCACAAAGAGGGGGAGCAAACAGGCAACACCCCATTTAGAGACGCAGATTTTTTTTTTTTTTGTTTGTTTGTTTGGCATTTCTGACCAATTGCTCACCATTTACAGATGTTAGGGACAGTGAGCAACCTGCTTCCAGTGAGTCCTTCACCCCAACAACTGGTATAATGCCGCTCAGTATACCGTATTTCTTTGGGGCCCCCTGGCTCCCTCGTTATAGTGGAGAATCACACACCCTCCGGGACTTTCGTGAAAAGATGCTGGCTATGTTCAGACTGTATCCTGTCTCCCTGAACAAAAGGTGGAGATTCTCATTTGGCCAGCTGGGGGGTTTCTGCTTTAAGGGGAAATTTAAGTCCTGGCCCCACTCAGAGAAAAGAACTGCAGAACAGATAATTAAGAGGGCTGCAAGCTACATTTGAGATCAGCACTATCTCTGAATTAAAGTTACAATCTTTGGGAGAAAGCAGCAGCCTGGAGAATCCCTCAGGAATTTTGCTCTGGCCCTCCAGGAGGCTTTAAAAGCTGTTATCCAAGTAGACCCTCGCGAAGCAGCTGATACCGACAAAACCCTCCAAGAACAGTTCATAGAGGGAGCAGAGACGGAGTCCCTTAAGAGTCAACTCAGGATGCTTGCTGCTCAACATCCAGATATCACCTTCCTGGACTTTAAAGAGCTGTCGATCCGAATACTAGGAAAAGAGCACCTGATGGGACAGAACCTCCCTCCAGTGTTACCCGCCAATTCCAGTGGTGGTGCCAAGCCTGCTAACTCTGCGCTTCCAGGAGACAACCTTCTTGCTACACAGTCTACACAGGCCCAAATTCCTGATACTGTATCCCTACTACAGGATCAGGTCACTGTCCTGACCAAGTGCCTGGAAAATGTGTGCAAAAGCTGGAAAGTCTAGACCTGCAGTCTCATCCACAAGATGAATTATCAACCTACAGAAGCTATCCAGATAAGACATCATCACGAAACTACCAGAGCCCTGGACATGTTCCACTTGACAAGGCCAACTGCAGACCACGACTCTTCTGCAAGCATTGTCGCAACTATGGACACAGAGAGGATCAATGCTATCAATTAAATGGACGTCGCCTCAAAGCCAACGACCGACCCTCGGGAGGAAGAACGAGAGGTCCATTTGGAGCCCCAATGTGGTTTCCACGTTATGTCGCGTCCAAGTGAACATACACATCAATGGAGTACTCCTCACTGCCCTTTTGGACACAGGTTCACAGGTAACTACTCTTCAAAAGGGTGTATACATGAACTATTGGGACTTAAATGAACTTGTTCAACCCCCAGATACTTGGCTGACGGTTATTGCCAGTAATGGTCAACCAATTCCTCACCAGGGTTACTGGGAGCCTACAATCCAGATTGGTGAGACTGAGTTACCTCATCAGGGTGTGATCATAGTAGATGTGGATGACCAGAATACTCCATCATTGTTTCTGGGCATGAATGTTCTTAAAAATTGTCATGGAGAAATGCTTAAAGCCCTACATGCAAGTTTGCAAGCAGCTCCCTGCTCATGTCAGGAAGCTATTCAACATGACATTCGAACACTCCGTGCCCAACAAAGATTTGCCAACCACAAAGGAGAAGTTGGCAGAGCTCGCATCGGAGACATCCATCCAGTGATCTTACAACCCGGCACTGAGACCCTGTTATGGTGCCGAGCCCGTCCAGGCATTAGAGGTCAGGATTACCAAGCCCTCACAGAACCAATCCTAACCAAGGAGCACTCAATGATAATAGTTGCAAGAAGCCTAGTGACTGTTTCCAATGGTAGAGTACCAGTCCGTCTCTTAAATTTTGGTGATACTCCAATAAAGCTACACAAGTTCTACCCAGTTGCTCAACTCTCCCAAGTTACCTTTGAAGACATTATTAGCAAGACAACTGCTTCCTGCCATCAAATCGCTCAAGAGGATAAAAAGAAGAGTCCAAGAGAACCATGGTGGACTGAGATCCATGTAGGTGACATCACTACTAAAGTTGAGCAAATCAATGATGTCCTAGCTGTGGCCTGTAAATACCATCAAGCCTTCAGCAAACACCCATTGGATTTTGGTCAGATCACCCTGTTGCAGCATAACATACCTACAGGTGATCATCCTCGAATCAAGGAAAGATATCGACCTCTTCCACCTGCTATGTACCAGCCTGTTAAAAAACTTCTAAATGAGATGAAAGAAGCAGATGTCATTCAAGACAGTCAGAGTCCTTGGGCTGCACCTATAGTCCTGGTCAAGAAGAAGGATGGAACCATCAGACTTTGTGTAGACTACCGCAAGCTGAACAACATCACTCATAAGGATGCCTATCCCTTGCCACGCATTGAAGAATCTTTGACCGCCTTAGGAACAGCGGCTTACTTTTCAAATTGGACTTAAACCAGCGGCCACTGGCACGTTACCTATAGCACCTGAAGACCCGGAGAAGATGCCTTCACCACTCCAAATACTGGGCCTATTTCAGTTTTTTAACAGTATGCCATTTGGACTTTGTATTGCACCTGTCTACCTTCCAAAGGCTCAAGGAGCTCGATGCTTAGGGCACGGAACTTTTGAAAGTGTACTCTTCCTACTTGGTTGAGTCATTATATTCTCCAAATACATATGGAAAACCACTTACACCATTGGCTGTGGTCTTTCAAGTTTCTGTCTAAGAGGGCTGAAGGTCTAACCCTTCAAAGTGCCATCTCTTGAAAGACGCAAGTGATTTGACTTAGGCCATGTTGTTAGCGCATGAAGGTGTACTGCTCCTGACCTCTAAAAAATCTCCGCAGTGGCGAACTGGCCATCTCCAACTACCGTGAAAAAATAAGAAGTTTCCTGGGGTTCACTGGGCTACTTAATGTCGCTTCATTCCATTTTGCTCAAGTGGACGATGCCCCTTGCAGAACTACTTCGAAGGTACCACGTGAGCAACTGAAAAGGAGTGTCTACCTATCCTGTGGGGGACAGAGAGGCAAGACGAATTGCTTTCCAGACCCTAAAGAGACTGTTGACCCAACCACCTATTCATGGATACCCTGATTACAGTCAAAACGTTCCAGCTGTATACTGACACCAGCATGCCGAGGACTTGGCGCTGTCTATCACAAGTTCAGAACAAAAAATGAAAGGTTAATCGCTTACGCCAGTTGTGCTCTCGAGGTGCTGAGAAGAATGATCAAAACTATAGCTCCTTTCAAGCTGGAATTTCGTCGCACTTGTTGGGCTGTAACAGAAAAGTTTAAGGACATCATCCTGGCAAGCATACTCCTTTCATAGTACATCACCGGCCACTTTATTAGGTAAACCTGTCAACTGCTCGTTAACACTTAATTTCTTATCAGCCAATCACATGGCGGCACCTCAGTGCATTAGGCAGTAGCATGGTCAAGACAATCTCCTGCAGTTAAACCGAGCATCAGTATGGGGAAGAAAGGTGATTTGACAGTGCCTGTGAACGTGGCATGGTTGTTGGTGCCTGAAGGGCTGGTCTGAGTATTCAGTAATGCGATTCCTGGGATTTTTCACGCACAACCATCTCTAGGGTTTTACTGAGAATTGGTTCCGAAAAAAGAAAAAACATCCAGTGAGCGCAGTCCTGTGGGCGGAAATTGCTCTTGTTGATGCCAGAGGTCAAAGGAGAATGGGCAGGACTGGTTCGGACGCCTGATAGAAAGGCAACAGTGACTCAACAAGCCACCGTACAACCAAGGTAGGCAGAAGCAAGAGCATCTCTGAACGCACAGTACGTGCGAACTTTGAGGCAGATGGGCTACAGCAGCAGTAGGACCACACCGGGTGGCACTCCTTTCAGCTAAGACCAGGAAACTGAGGCTCCAATTTCGCCCAAAGTCATCGAAAGTGGACAGTAGAAGATTGGAAAAACGTTTGCCTGGTCCTGTTGAGTTTTTCTCAGAATTTCTGCTGCGACATTCGGATGTTAGGGTCAGTATTTGGTCGGTCAACAACATGATAGCATGGATCCATCCTGCCTTGTATCAACGGTTCTGGCGCTGGTGGTTGGTGTCATGGTGTGGGGAATATTTTCTTTGGCACTCTTTGGGCCCCTTGGTACCAATTGACATCGTTGCAAACCCCACAGTTACCTGAGTATTGTTGCTGACCATGTCCATCCCTTTATGACCACAATGTATCCAACATCTGACGGCTACTTTCAGCAGGATAATGCGCCATGTCATAAAGCTGGAATCATCCAGACTGGTTTCTTGAACATGACAATGATTTACTTTACTCAAATGGATCCACAGTCACCAGATCTCAATCCCATAGAGCATCTTTGGGATGTGGTGGAACGGGAGATTCCCATCATGGATGTGCAGCCGACAAATCGGCGGCAACTGTGTGATCCCATCATTCAAAAAGGACCAAAATCTCTGAGGAATGCTTCCAGCACCTTGTTGAATCTATGCCATAAAGAATTGAGGGCCCATTCTGAAGGCAAAAGGGGGTCCAACCCGTTACTAGCATGGTGTACCTAATAAAGTGGCCGGTGAGTGTATACACAGATAATAACCCTCTGGCGCATCTGAACACGGCCCGACTAGGAGCACTTGAACAGCGGTGGGCCTAAAGGGACTCGCCAATTTTGACTTTGTTGTGAGTTACCGGGGCAGGAAAATGCAACACGAAATGCGATGCTTTATCCCGCTACCAACGGGAAAGAAGAACCACCCAAAGTGAAGATGACTGGGATGAAGTAGAGATGCCAGCTTTCTACACTCTTTTGCTCAACAAAATGCAACTAGCAGTCAGGGAAAAGGAGAGCCACGTCACCAAAACGTTACCCTCTGATCAACTCCAAGATGAGGCTCAGGGAAGACACTCCAACAAGAGAGTCAAACCCTTAGAGAACTACAGGACTTTTTTTTTGAGCAGAAGAGTTCCTGATAAGACTTCGCCAGGTTCATTCCGAAATGGAACTTGTTCAACTGGGGAGGCAGAGGAACGTCTCTTCATACAGAGGGGCTCATCAGGGGGAGCACTTTAGACCCCACCTCGGGTGAAAGATTGTATCAAATTTTGATACCTCGTCATGATGCCCATGTGATTTTGGGAAGCCTACCATGACCAATTCTGGACATTTGGTGTTCAAAAAACAGAAGCAACCATCCGACGGCGATTTTATTGGGTTGGTATGGAAGTAACATAGAAACTTGGGGGCAAAGAATGCCCTGCCTGCACCTAGCGAGAGGTGAACGACATAATCAAAAAGGCCCCATTTCATCCCATAGTGAGCCACCAGCCCCCTAGAATTGTTGCCATAGACCATGTGAAGCTAGAACCCAGTCAAATGGATATGCATATGCCCATGACAATAATTGATCATTATACCAAATTCGTAGTAGCGTTCCTGTGAAGGATCTGACAGCAAAGACTACAGCTTCCAACTTCTGGAAGAGTTTTTATGTTACCTTATGGGTGCCCTGAAAAGATCCTTACTGATCGGGATCTGCCTTGAATCCCCGTTGTTTCAAGAACTTTGTACTTTCTACAATTGCAAAAAGCTACGGACTACAGCATATCATCCACAAGGAAACGGCTTATGTGAGAAGATGAACCAAACCCTTATAGAGATGCTTAGAACTGATGTCATCAATCCGCTACCAGAGACTGACTGGGTGAATGACCATCAGAGGCGCCTGGCTGATGCCAGAGAGATTGTGGATGCCCGTATGGAGGAAGCCCGGGAAAAAACAACAAATAGACTACAACTTGCAAAGCCAGTGCGGAACCACTAAAAATAGGTGACAAAGTTTGGCTGAAAAATAACCACCGTAACTAGCAAGTTAGATACTAAGTGGGAGACTGAGTCCTACAGAGTCAAGGCCATTCCATATCCAGGAACAGATTTTATAAAGAGAAATTTTAAAAGAAGGAAAATAACCGCAAGTTGTTCACCGTAACCGACTAAAGCTGTGTCTAAGAGAAGATGACTCCAACAAGTCAACTACTGAACTGTCTCCAGCTGAAAATGAAAAGTCATCATCTAAGGTGGAGAAAGACACTGTTAGTAATCCTTTCAGCTTATTCTTTGGGGCCATGGATACTTTCTTTGTTTCTAGTGAACCTGCCACTGAACCCTTAGCAGCAGAGACTGATACCACATCGGAAGAACAGATTGTTGCAGACCAGCCTGCTGCTACTGCAGATACATTCACTTTTCGACGATCGATAAAGGTACAAAAGGAAAATACCCTCAAGATATTGTAACTAATTCTTCCTATTTCCAGGGTTTCCACTAGGAAATATATCCTATGGTCTGCACAACCCCAGCCTGGACTTGATGGACAAATTAGACTGTTAGTTCTTTGTATTCTATAATTCCTGCATGGACTCTATCCAAGAGCTGCATGGACATTGTTCCTTTTTGTTCCCTTAACTTTCCCAAGGTTTATATGCCAAGACTTTTGGGCATTTCCCTTTTTATGTCCCTTTACATGTCAAGGAAGTTGGGCATTTAATTAAGGGTATGGATAAAACTGTAATATTATACACTGTTATATTTGTATTTGTTATGCTTGTTATCTCACCACTGAATGAGAAAAAAATTATATATTACCATCAGTGCTTTGCAATTATCCCTAACTACCTTTATTGCTAATGACACCAGACGCCGAGGACGGCTTTCTTTTAAGAGGGGGAGTATGTAGTGTACAGGAGTGTACACTCCTAATTTTGTTTGTGCCTCATGATATGGCTACTATGGAAGCCATTGTTATTGTGTGCAATATAACGTGTCAGTGTCAATGCTAACTTTTTTATGCCCATATGCTGTGTAAGCCTGAAGCAGAGTGGTGGTTACCTAGCAACTAGTTGTGGCCAGAGGTTATAAATAAAGGTACCCATGTGGGAGGAGTTCAGTTGGTCAGTTAGGCAGTTGGCCCGTTAGGCAGGGATGTGAAATTACACCTAGAAAGTGAGAAGATCTGCCACCTCTGCTCCAGCTTTACAGACTGTCTTGGGACATAACACTAGCCTGGAGTAAAGAACTGTTTGTGTTATACCCCCGTTCCTCCTTCTATTACTCTGCTGACAACATCAAGGACTCCTCAACTCCACTGGGCAGGGAGGCCTACTACAGAGTGTGTCCCGGGGGAAAACTGGAGGAACACCACCTACTCCTGTACAAGCAGACCCCCTATGCACTGTAACGGTGTCAAGGAGAACAAGAGAGGATTGGGTGTCTAGCCACCGTGACATTAAACTACCACTTCCCATCCTCTCCTCTGTGACCATGGCACGTTACAGTAGCAGCTGCTATGGGGCCCTGCATCCTGAGGGGGCCCAAAAGCCCCTTTGACACATAGGAGATTTGCAGACGGTGTGTTATACAATTACTGAACCCCCCAAAACTGCAAAAACAGAACTTTTGGGCACTGAGTATGATTTAGCAAATCCAAGCACTGTGTATAATATGTATCCATGTATAAGAGAGTTAGGCGTTATATGATCCTGCAAATGTCACCAAATAACAGCTTCTGGGTGTGGGACAGATGCAGCCAGCAATACCAAACTCCCTAACTATTGCTGTCTATGGAGAGGAAAATGCTATCTAACTAAGAGCAGTCTGTACAGTACAGATAGTGAGCTGAAAATGGCGTTCATAAGGCAATACAGTGAAATATATATAACATGGTCATGTGATTTTAACAGCCAATGAGAGCCATACACCTCAGCGATGACGATTTTGACACTTCTCTGTGCTCTGTACTGATTGGATAGCTGCCAAAAGTGCAGAAAGGTGATTGGATGGCCGCCAAAAGTGCAGAAAGCCGCTGAGAACAAAACTGAAAATGGCGTCTTGAACTAGAACTAGAACTTTACTCGAACGAACAGTAAAATGTTCGGTTCGAGTTCTAGATATTTGAGAAGTTCTACTAGAACTTAACTTTTCTAGAACAGTTCGATCAACACTACTTGCCACCATGTTGTTACATAGGGCAGTCCAAATAATATTCTTTGTCTAAGTGGAGGGCAGGCAATGTTTTGATAGCAATAGAAGTGATACTGACACATACAGAGCAGCTATGTGGAAAATTTTCCCCCAATTTATAACAAGAAATCCTATTTGGTTTGATGTCATATCTAATCATGCATTGTGTGATGATATGAGTAAATGGCTCATTTCTCTCCTCTAGTTTTCGATACTTGTCCTTACCCCCTTCATCTGCGGTGACTTATCATGAAGTGCTGCAGATTATTGAGTCTCAAGAACATCTTTACCATCAACAGCAATTTAGAAGCTTTCAGATTCTGACAGTGAAGGAACAATGAGTTAAGAACCTGTAATTCCAGGCATAAACATGCTGCACACTTAAGACAAATTGCCTTTCACATCCAAAGGGTATTGTTTCCTTTTAAGATGCAAAAATTCAATTGGTATACAACTAAGAAATGACAAGAAAATAAATATTTAGAAGCAGAAGTGGTCGGATGGGTGAATTATTGGTTACGGACTATCACCCACACCTAGAAGAATGCTAAGTGGTGCCATGGAAAAGTATTTGACCCCTTTCTGATTTCTTCAAAGATGCAAAAATAGAAAAACTTTTTTGACGGCACTGAACGTACGATAGTCACTCGGCAGAAGGATAGGCATTAGGTTAAGGTACATATGCATATAAAGTTGTAGAAGAACTGCATGTAACAGCTATGGGTATAAATCTGCTGGGTCACCGCAAGTGATGACATTGACCGCGCCATGGAGTGGAGTCTAAGGAGCCCACCGGTATTCACCAGAAGTGGGATGGACTTGGCTGTGAGGAACCCCCAGGTTGCTACCGCTGATGTGGACACTCGCGGTGAAGGCCGAAGCACCTAAAAGTGGTACCAAGGAGGCAGGCAAGCGCATGGCTGGGTCACAGGGTGGGCAGCATGCACGCATAGTCAGAAATCCAAAAGCAGAGGTCAAAACAGGAAGTCAAAAGAGCACTGTAAGTTAGCATAAATCAACAGCAGGGATCACCAACCATCTGGCCAAGGTTGCAGAGAGAAAGTTCCTTATAAAGCAGGAGGTAGCCAGTCATTGAAAGACAAATGATGCATTGGCCCTTTAAATCCTCGATAGCCAGAGTGCACGCACCCTAGGGAAGTACGCTTGCAGCAGCTGGGAGCGGAGCAGGAGCGGGAAGAGGTGAGTAGCCGACAGGGACTGGAGTGAGAGTGCTGACACAAACACGTCTGCGATCTGGAACGGGAACCGCGGTGCACAGTGTGACATTACATTTACCATGTATATAAAATGTAGCAAAGCTAAGGAACAGGAGCATAACGAGAATTCATAGGGCTCCATAGCAAAATGAGACTAGGCCCTACCAAATAATAATAGGAAACAGAAACAGCAGCATAAGTAGCAATAACTAATGGTATAAATAATACGGACATATATCAGGAAACCCAGATAGTAGTGCTAGATAGCGGAAAGTCCCAAACTTGTTATTTTCTATAAAAAGTACAATGTTCTTGCACCTGAGTAGGCCCCCTCAACCTTTGGGCCCCATAGCGGCTGCTGTGGTTATAGTTATGCCTATAGCTGTACCAAAGTTGTACCATTCAAATATAGATGCAAAGATCTAAGTTTGCCATTTATATAAAGACGTAGCAGAGCTAGGTTTCCTGTTTCACAGTATAACTAGAGTAGTATAGCATGCAGAAGATAAGGTCTCATAATTAGAATTAGCCCACAAAAATATTGGGACAGTAGAGCCCAAAATCCGCTGGTTCACTGCAAGTGATAACATTGACCCTGCCAGGGAGTGGAGTCTAAGGAGCCCACCGGTATTCACCAGAACCGGGATGGACTTGACTGCGGGGAACCTCCAGGTTGCTACCCCTGATGTGGCCACTCATGATGAAGGCCGAAGCACCCAAAGTGGTACCAAGGAGGCAGGCAGAGGGATGGCTGGGTCACAGGCAGATCAGGGCAGGCGGCAGGTAAACATAGTCAGAAATCCAAAAGCAGAGGTCAAAACAGGAAGTCAAAGGAGCACTGTAAGTTAGCATAAATCAACAGCAGGGATCACCAACCATCTGGCCAAGGTTGCAGAGAGAAAGTTCTTTATAAAGCAGGAAGTAGCCAGTCATTGAAAGACAAATGATGCATTGGCCTTTTAAATCCTCGATAGCCGGAGTGCATGCACCCTAGGGAAGTATGCTGGCAGCAGCTGGGAGCGGAGCAGGAGCGGGGAGAGGTGAGTAGCCAACAAGGACTGGCTAAAGACGTAGCAGAGCTAGGTTTCCTGTTTCATATAACTAGAGTAGTATAGCATGCAGAAGAGAAGGTCTCATAACTAGAATTAGCCCACAAAAATATTGGGGCAGTAGAGCCCAAAACTTGGTTCATGAGATCTGTGGCATATCCTTAACTGAACACCTGTTAACTATAATTGTCTGGGCAGTCGACATCTAACTCTTCACAGACGTTCTTGAACTCTAATTGTGCAGCTGTGAGAGTAAAAAGCCAGCTGTCAGTCAGAGGCGGGACGATGGGTAGGCAGAGGTAGGCGATCGCCTAGGGCGCCTACCTCTGCCTGTCCCTAAGGGGCGCAGGCAGGGCCCCAAACCTCGCCGGGCATCAGGCAGCTGCCATGAAGCGCGGCGATCTCTTTGACAGCTTCTGCGAAGCAGAGAGCGAGCGCTCCCTGCTCCGCAGAGAGTGTCGGACCCGCTCACCGGAGGATCGCTGGATCCTCCGTAAGCCTGCAGGCCGACACAGCGGGGCCGCCGGGACCTTATAGCGCTTAGGACCCGCCGCGGCCCCGTGCGGCTCAGCTGACAGCGTCGCGATGAAGTAATGTCATCGCGATGCTGCCTCTCCTCGGGCGCACAGCGCGTCACAGGCGCGTGCGGCCGAGAAGCAGGTAAGATAAGTATAAATGTTGTTATTTTGCCTGCCTGTGGCCCCTATACGCCTGCCTGTTGCCTCTATACGCCTGCCTGAGCCCCTATACGCCTGCCTGTGGCCCCATACACCTGCCTGTGGCCCCATACGCCTGCCTGTGGACCCATACGCCTGCCTGTGGCCCCCATACGCCTGCCTGTGGCCCCATACGCCTGCCTGAGCCCCTATACGGCTGCCTGTGCCCCAATACGCCTGCCTGAGCCCCCATAAGCCTGCCTGTGGCCCCTAGCTATATACCTGCCTGAACCCCTATAGCTATATACCTGCCTGTGTGCCCCTATATACCTGCTGAGCCCCTATAGCTATATAACCTGCCTGAGTGCCCCTATATACCTGCCTGAGTGTGCCTTTATATCAATATACCGGCCTGAGAGTGACCCTATATCTATATACCTGCCTGAGTGCCCCTATATCTATATACCTGCCTGAGAGTGACCCTATGTCTATATACCTGCCTGAGAGTGACCCTATATCTATATACCTACCTGAGAGTGACCATATATCTATATACCTGCCTGAGTGCCCCTATATTTATATACCTACCTGTCTAAGGGGACAATATACATATACCTGCCTGACTGAGAGGGCATATCTATATACCTGTCTAACTGAGTGGGACATATATACCTATAATTAAGGAGTTACTGAAATGTAGGATTCTAAGATATTTGTGTCCCAATCTGCAGGACGAGTCGTTTGGCCGGGAGAAATCAGCGAGAAGGTTGAACCGGATGGAGAAGAAAAGGGAAGGTGAACGACGCTGATCAGAAAAGACGTCTCCTGTGAGTCACTAAATGTAACTGCAATGTAATCACTTAAATGTCTGCAGAGCATCTACTTACAACTAGTATCTACCACTATATGGTCACTATGTGGCAGTGGTATATGTAATCAGAGCCTGTGTACAGCTGATAGTCACATGTGGGGGTTGGGTTCGGTCAGGGTCTGGCAGGATTATTTGATCCTTAAGTGGTAATAGTTTAGGGTCTTGGTTTTGTAGGAGTGTTTTTTAGTAACAATCATTTGTCCGGTAGATTTATTCCATGTATCGGTGGATTATTTAGTTGACTGTTATTTAGGGTATTACACTGTCATACGGAGGGGAGCGATTTTGAAAAAGCAAATTTGTCAGCGCTGATTTTCATGGTGCAGTGACTGCTGAGGAGATGGACTGGAGCTATGTGAAATATGCAGAAAATGAGTGACAGGACCTGGCGCAGGGGTGAGAGGAATTAGTGTGGGGGGGGGCGATTTTGTGGGGAGTGAGGGGGGAGGGCGCCATTGTCTGTACTTGCCTAGGGCACCAAAATGACTTGTCCCGGCCCTGCTGTCAGTAGTAGCCATGCTCTCTACTGAGAAGGCAGGGACAGATTACTGCTGTCCCTGCCTTCTCGTTTGTTGTATATACAGCACTTAATAAGCGCTATATATAGAGGTAAGCTTCCTGCTTCCAGGTGTGGGCAATCACGTAACCACCGAGGCTCATTAGTTACAGATGCTGCTGGGTCTTAAACCCCCAATAACCCGGGACCCCCAATTTTCCTTGAAGGGTAAAAACCATCCTTTGGGCCCTTTTTTAAACTTAAAAAAATAATTCCCTTTTTAAATTTTGGGTTTAAAATAACTTTCCCGGGGGCAGCTCCCGAAAGAATTACGGGTTTTTTTTTAAAAAATTCCCCAACAAAAAAATTTTTTTGTTTTTAAAAAACCCTTTTTTTTGGGTTTAAAAAAAAGAGGGAACCCTAAAAAGACAAAAACCCCCCTTTTATCCTTTCCTTTTTCAATAAAAGAACTGGGTAAAAAAGGGAAAAGGTCCCTTT
Source organism: Phyllomedusa bahiana (assembly GCA_025379985.1). Taxonomy (NCBI): domain Eukaryota; kingdom Metazoa; phylum Chordata; class Amphibia; order Anura; family Hylidae; genus Phyllomedusa; species Phyllomedusa bahiana. The sequence continues at coordinate 36,990 of JAODAL010026862.1, forward strand.
TTCCTTGGAAAAATTCTCTTTCTGGCTGTTCTTTGCTACTGCAAATTTGGGCCCTCCCGGGAAAATTAAAGGGGGGTGGCGTTTAGCCCCTTTTCCCCCCTTTCACTTCTAAAAAATTTCCCAAGAAAACCCCCCGGGCGCACAAAACTTTAAGTAAGAAAACTAACAGGGTTTTTTTTAAACCAGACCCCCTTCTTCGTTTCACTTGAAATGAACCCCAAGCTCATCTTCTCCCAAATAACTTTTCCTTTTGCAAAAAGGGAAATAAAAGTGTTTTTCCTTTAACAGATCCCCCTCCTGTTTAAAAAGGAAAACTGTTTAAAAACAAAGGGTTTCTCATGTATTCCACTGCAGGTATCAGTTTCATAACTTTTTTCCCTTTCGGCACCCTTTTTCTATTTTAAAATTTTTAATCAAAAAAAAAAACATGTTAAACTTTGTAAAACCCCCCTCTGGATAAAAAAGGGGTTCTCCCTTCCCTGAATAGGAAAAATCTTAAGGGGTTGTCTCACCCTAAACTGTTTCATAGAGCAAAACCATTTTTCCATTCAGGCATCCGTCACTTCCTGGCCCAAGCTTTTCTAAAATTTAAGAAAAGGGCTCATGTATTCAGACAAATTGCTTTCTTGAGGTCCAAGAATTTTCAGGGGCAAAAATTTAAACAGTAGTAATTAGTGCCCTTTTGTCGAAAGATCAGAAAACACCCCAAGCTCCAGGCTGCCAGCATTTTCAAATCTTGCCCCTTTTTGAAAAACATTTCCCTACAAAAAAAGGGGACAAACACATGGGGGGGAAAACAAAAAAGGTCAGTAACAAGAAACCAAATGCCCCCCGAAGGTATAAAAAAAATTTGTACTCCTAAACAAAAAAAAAAAAATTAACAAAGCAAAAATTTTTGGGAAAAAGTTTTCTTTTAAAGGTGCCTCCCTAAAATGTTGAAAACAATTTTTTATGAACAAACTCTTAAAGATAAAAAGTTCCGTCTTAAACCCCCAAAAGAGGGAAAAAAAGGACCCTTTTCTACCTAAAAAATATTTTTTTCATTGATCTATCATTTTTATATTTTTTTTACAGAAACCTCTCTCTCTCCCCCAAAAATGTATGTATTTTCTTTTTCTTTTTTCTTTTTTTTTTTTTTCTTTCTTCTTTCTTTTTTTTTTCCCCCTTCTTTTTTTCCCCTTTCTTTTCTTTCTTTTCATCACAAGGGTTTACGGGAAAGGGGGCCCCCCTCTTTTTCCCTTTTCCCCAAAAGAGAAATAGCAAAATTTCACACTTTATCTGCACCTTAAAATGGAGCCATTATAAAAGACAGGGGGAAACCTTGGTAACTCATTTTTTAAACAAAAGTCCAATTTTATATACCCCCATGAAAAAACCCACACATTTTTTTTTAATTTGGAAAAAAAGATTTTTTGGGTTTCGAATAAAACCCGGGGGTTTCCCTTTTGATCTGCTTGGCAGCGGAAAAAAATAACAAGGGCTCCGTAAAGGAAATAACTATCTCGGGGGAAAAAACCCCTTGATTTTACAATTTTAAACCCAAATCGACTGTTAAGTGTTGTTTTCTCAACATCACAACTTTTCCCGCCCGGGGATCTCAAGGGGGGACAAGGAATTTTGCAGCCTGGAGGGAGCGTGCCCCTTTGGGCCCCACACAACACTCCCCGCCCTTTTAAAATCAAGCACTTTGGCCCCCTCAAAAATCCGAAACCTCTTTTAGCCCTTTTCCCCCCCAATTTCTTTACATCCCTCATCTCCTCTCTGGGTTTTCTTTTGGGGGAAAAGACTGCGAATACCCCTTGTTTCCAAAGTGAAGATTTTGGTTTGGGACTCCCTTTTAAAAAAACTCACATTCCCTATTATTACCTATTATTATTAAAACAGATGAATTATTTTCCTTTTAAATTCCTTTTGGAAAAAATTTGCTTGGGAAAAACAACCTGTTTGGTATAAGTCCCCAAAAATCAAAAAATTAATGAAGGAAAACCAAGGGCCCCCCAATATTTTTAACAATTGGCTAATTTTTTTAAAAAACAATTTTATTTTTAAAAAAGGGTTTTAAAACATACCAAATGAAGAAATTGTCGAGTGGAATTTTGTTTCAAAAATTTTTCTAAAAACTCAAGCAACCGATTCCTGTTTAATTTAGCCCCACAGGGAAACACTCGGTGTTAAAACCTAGGAATCAATGAGACAGGGCAGTCTTTGAAGCCCCACCACTTTGGTCTTGTCTTCCAAGGCTATCAACATGAGCTATGAAGCAGGGGACATAGACTGAGGCCGGAAGAAAGTAAGATAGACAATGGGCAGTAAAGGATCCTGTGGTTTGCAATTTTTCAAGACAAAAGGAAACAGCTTTCAGAAATGCTGCTGCTCAGTTGCTGAGAAGGGAGGATACATACATCACAGTAAAAACACAACTTGGCATAAAAAAAATCACACAGAGATAAATAAAGTTAAATCAAGGCAGAAATTAAAGGGGTTTTCCAAGGAAAAAAAAAAAAAAAACATTGAATTAAAAAAAATCTTTCCCCCAAAACAGGGGGAACTTTTTATTTACATTGATTACATTTCTATGGATTTTCTGCAGTTGTTTGATAACAGGAAGCTCATTTCTGTTTATCTGGACATAGACTGTCGCTGGAAGAGAAAAAGATAGAAAAGGGGCAGCAAAGGATCCAGTGGTTTGTAGTTTTGCAAGACAAAGGAAAACAGCTTATAGAAATGCTACAGCACGACGCAAAAATTTGGGTACAAAGAAAACAGTAGAACCCAAAAATTTTGGGATAGAAAACAAACACACAAAGACAAATAAATTAAATCATCAGCAAATTTAAAGGGGTTTTTCCCCTGAAAAAACAGAAATAATTAACAAATAATATCTCTCCCCAAAACAGGCACTTTTGGGATTGTCATTTAAATTTTTTAAGGGCTTTTTTTGCATTTTTTACATCAAATGTTTTTATAACATGAACTCCCAAAATTTTTGTTTTTTCTGGGGATAAGTGACGCTGGAAAAAAAGGGAAAATAGACAATGGCAGCAAAGGATCCCGTGGTTTTTTATTTTTAGGGCAAAGAAAACACTTTTTTAGAAAAAGCTGCTGCTAGGGTGCAGAAAGGGAGGGGACATAAATCACATTTAAAAAAACAAAATTTTCAAGAAATCAAACACACCGAGATGAAAATAGTTAAAAACCCGAAAATAAATTAAAAGGGGTTTTTCCCCTTTTTTTAAAAAATAAAAATATTTAATAAATAATATCTCCCCCAGCAAGGGACTTCTTTTAAATTTCCATTGATTACATTTTTTTATGACTTTTTTACAACGTTCTAAAAACAGCATTTTTGAGGAAAAAAGCCATTATTTCTGTTTATCTGGAAAGGTAAAACCCGGAAAAAAGGAAGATAATAATGGGCACAAAGACCAGGGGGTTTGAGTTTTGCAAGACAAAGGGAAACAGCTTATAGAAATGCTGCTGCTCGGCTGCAGAGAAGGGAGGCTACAAAGATCATAGTAAAGGCACAAATTGGCACAGAAATCATCACACAGAGATGAATGAAATTTCAAGCAAGCTTTGAGAATTTCCCGGCCACAAATAACCCCTTTTTTTGGAGGGCAAGAGACTGAAGAGTGCATTCCTTGGATTCTCTCTTCTCTTGATGACAGGAAGATCCCGCTGTCGGCCATTGTCGGCTCTGTTATTAATAAAGTGCCACTGGTTTTTCCTCATTTGTGTTGAAATCCCTTTTGTTCTTCATTTGTTTTCTCGGTTGGTTGTAATCAATAGTCCGAGGCTTCCATTGCGGCGCCCCGGTTCTCCTTTATTACATCCACCTCACTAGTCTCTGATGCTGATCAATACAGCGAGATACACTGTACATACTAACTCCCACACACGCTGATATATTCACAACACCGCTCAGATCTGTCGGTGACAGTTACAGAACCATTTATTCTTCAGTCAAAATATTCCATTTTCCCAAACTTACATAAGCAAACGTTTTTAATTAGATTTTTTCCTTTACAATATGTCTACAAATTTGAACCACCATTATCAAATTTAATGACTCACTTTTTTCATTTAAATTTCTCGCTAAAGGGGTTGGGACATACAATTGAAAAGTAATACGCAGAAGGATATATCTGTGTGGGGACCAAATTTTCTTTCAAAGAAACGTCGTCTGCTGCACCGCACTATACAGTAAAAAATATAGAGTGTTTCAGAAAGGAGGATACAAAACCCAGCCTCGATAATCATTACCCCGAAATTTAAAAAAATTTTTTTTACATGAAAGACATCTACCAAAGTTTTATCTATACAGCAGTCACAGCAGTTACCATGGCCTCAGGATACAATACTTTCACCAACAATGGCTTCCTGGGGTATTTTTATGTTGAGTATTTTTCAAGATACAAGTCCCCGACACCACCATGAATATTTTACCTTAAACCTCGTATTAATGCGGGGCATGCAGTGATTGAGTTAGAATGCCCTCTACATACAGTCATCTACATGTCATATACTGCTCTACATTTGGAATCATGCAGATTGGTGGGCAGTAGCGCCTCAAAAAGTACAGTGCAGTACACATATCCTTTCTGCTCTTACATGTATTAGTGAGGGGCATGCAGTGATTGGTGGTCCTAGAACCTCTCTACAGTACAGTGCAGTACTACATGCCCTGCACTGGGAAATACCTGTAAATTGTGAGGTGCATGCATGATTAGTGGTCAAAAGCACCCCTACAGTACAGTGTGTACTACAATCCTGTGCGCTCTTAAAATGTATTAGTGAGGGTGCATGCATGATTGGTGGGCTATAGCACCCTCTCTACATACATGTGGTACTACAGATCCTGGCTGCTCTTACATGATTAAGTGAGGTCATGCATGATTGGTGGTCTATACCCTCTCTACAGTACAGTGGTTGTACCTACCAGATCCTTTGTGCATGCCCCCTCTAATAATGAAATTTTTGTTAGATAGTGAGGTGCATGCAGTAATAGGTGGTCTAGTAGCTCCTCTCTACAGTACAGTTTGTCCTGTACTGCTCTTACATTTATTAGTGAGGTGTTTGAAGTGCTTGGCGGTCTATAGCACCTCTTTACAGTACAGTGTGGTACTAAATTTCCTGTACTGCTGTTACCTGTATTAGTGAGCTGCATGCAGTATTGGCGTCTATAGCACCTCTTCAGTACAGTGCGTACTACATGTCCTACTGCTCTTACATGTTATTAGTAAAGGGGCATGCAGTGATTGGCGGTCTAAGCGCCTCTCCAAAAAACAGTGCTACTACATTTCCGTCGCTTTACCATTAAAGTAGGTGCAAGCAGTGAAATTGGGTCTATAGCGCCTCCCACAGTACAGTGCAGTATACATTTCCTGTACTGCTCCCTTTCATGTATTAGTGAGTCATCATGATTGTGGTCTTAGGCCTATCTATATACAGTGCGGGACTACATGTCCTATATGCCCTTACATGTATTAGTGAGGGCATTCATGATTTGGGGGTCTATAGCCCTCTCCACAGTACAGGCAGTACTACATGTCCTGTACTGCTCTTATAAGATATTAGTGAGGGCAAATTTAATTATTGGTGGTCTATACGCCTCTCTACAGTACAGTTGGTACTACATGTCCTGTACTGCTCTACAGTATTAGTGAGGTGCATGCAGTGTTTGGCGTCTAATAGCGCCTCTAACGTAACAGTGCGTACTACATGTCCTGTACTGCTCTTACATGTATTAGTGAGGGGAAATTCAAATGATTGGTGGTCTATAGCGCCTCTCTACAGTACAGTGCGTTACTACATTGTCCTGTTCTGCTCTTACACGTATTAGTGAGGTGCATGCAGGGGATTGGTGGTCTATAGCACCTCACTACAGTACAGTTGCGGTACTACATGTCCTGTACTGCTCTTACATGTATTAGTGAGGTGCATGCAGTGATTGACGGTCTATAGCGCCTCTCTACAGTACAGTGCGGTGCTACATGTCCTGTACTGCTCTTACATGTATTAATGAGTTGCATGTAGTGATCATTAGAGAAGGGTGCCAGTGACCTTAATTCCAGGTGTTCAAAAAAACCAAACAAAGAAATAAATTAAGAATCATGGCACTCCAAAAAATTGAAAGTGTGTTTATTGTATAGATATGGGATAGACAGACAGACAGACAATTAGATAGATCATATGAGAAAATGGTTAGCTGGATAGAGATATAAGGAAAATAATGGAAACTATTTTGAACATATTGTATTATATCTTTTTGTGGGATAACACTGAGGATCTGACACTTTGATACAATGTAAATAGTCAGTGGACAGCTTGTTTAACAGTGTAAATCTGGTGCCCTCAAAATAACTCAACACACAGCGATCAATGTCTAATCCGCTGGCAACTAAAGTGAGTACACCCCTAAGTTAAAATGGAGAAATTGTGCCCAAAGTGTCAATATTTTGTGTGGCCGCTATTATTTTCCAGCACTGCCGCAACTCTCTTGGGCATGGAGGTCACTAGAGCTTCACAGGTTGCAGCCACTGGAATCCTCTTCCCTCCTCCATGATGACATCACAGAGCTGGTGGATGTTAGAGACCTTGTGCTCCTCCACCTTCTGTTTGAGGATGTTCCACAGATGCTCACTAGAGTTTAGGTCTGGAGACATGCTTGGCCTGTCCAGCACCCTAATTTTCTTTACTAAGGCAGAGGTTGTCATGGAGGTGTGTGTTGGGGTTGTTATCATGTTGGAATACTGCCCTACGGCCCAGAAGGGAGGGGATCATGCTCTGCTTCAGCATGTCACATTACATGTTGGCATTCATGGTTCCCTTAATGAACTGTAACTCCCCTCAGCCAGCAGCACTCATGCAGCCCCAACCCATGACACTAAGATGTAGTATTGGCTGTACACTGCGCCTGTATGTATGACCTGCAGAAGAACAGACCAGGGTAAAGGTGGTGCCTGAGCCAGACTTGTGGTATTGGCTTACATGCCCTGTATGTATGACCTGCAAAGAACAGACCAGGGTAAAGGTGGTGCCTGAGCCAGACTTGTGGTATTGGCCCTACACTGCCCTGTATGTATGACCTGCAGAAGAACACCAACCAGGGAAAAGGGGTGGTGCCTGAGCCAGACTTGTGGTATTGGCTCTACACTGCCCTGTATTGTATACCTGCAGAAGAACAGCCAGGGTAAAGGTGGTGCCTGAGACAGACTTGTGGTATTGGCACTACACTGCCCTGTATATATGACCTGCAGGAGAACAGCCAGACCAGGATAAAGGTGCCTGAGCCAGACTTGCGGTATTGGCTCTCCACTGCCCTGTATGTATGACCTGCAGAAGAACAGACCAGGGTAAAGGTGGTGCCTGAGCCAGACTTGTGGTATTGTCTCTACACTGCCCTGTATGTATGACCTGCAGAAGAACAGACCAGGATAAAGGTGGTGCCTGAGCCAAGACTTGTGGTATTGCTCTACACGGCCCTGTATGTATGACCTGCAGAAAAAACAGCCAGACCAGGGTAAAGGTGGTGCCTGAGCCAGACTTGTAGTATTGTCTCTTCACTGCGCTTGTATGTATGACCTGCAGAAGAACAGCCAGACCAGGGTAAAGGTGGTGCCTGAGCCAGACTTGTAGTATTGGCTCTACACTGTCCTATATGTATGACCTGCAGAAGAAAAAGCCAGACCAGGGTAAAGGTGGTGCCTGAGCTAGATTTTGTGGTATTTGCTCTACACTGAAACCTGTATGTATGACCTGCAGAAGAACAGCCAGACCAGGGTAAAGGTGGTGCCTGACCCAGACATGTGGTCTTGGCCCTACACTGCCCTGTATGTATGACCTGCAGAAGAACAGACCTGGGTAAGGTGGTGCCTGAGCCAGACTTGTGGTATTGGCACTACACTGCCCTATATGTATTACCTGCATAATAACCCCCACAATAGGTTAAGGTGGTGCCTGAGCCAGACATGTGGTATTAGCTCTACACTGCCCTGTATGTATGACCTGCAGAAGAACAGCCAGCCCAGGTAAAGGTGGGCCTGAGCCAGACTTGGGTATTGGCTCTACACTGCCCTGTATGTATGACCTGCAGAAGAACAGCCAGACCAGGGTAAAGGTGTTGCCTGAGCCAGACTTGTCGTATTGGCTCTACACTGCCCTGTATGTATGACCTGCAGAAAAAACAGCCAGACCAGGGTAAAGGGTGGTGCCTGGCCAGACTTGGGGTATTGGCTCTACACTCCCCTTGTTTTATGACCTGCAGGAGAACAGCTTCATACATTCTAGTGCAGTCTACACTGCCTTAAAGTGATTTAGAACTGGCCTGTCAGCGCCAATGTATATACACGTCGCCCTAAATGTTATACTGTTTCTTATTATTCTGCAAATCATTTCTGTATCTTATTATTCTGTTTTGTTCAGGAAACATTTTGGTACTTGTTATGTTGATCAGGAGAGATCTGCAGCGCTATTCAGCCAGAGGTTCCTGATTCCATGAATATAAAACCAGAAATGATGGAACTGTCAGGACCACTGTGTCTCACAGATAAAGCACTGGTGGAGGGTAAGGGCTGAGGAATGTTGCTCTACAGAACAATACTGATATATAAAGCATTCAGAGTGTCCGGAAAATTGGGTGACAACCACCTTTTATTGTTTTGCCCTCTTTTAAGATTCCCCTTTGTCCTGTCATGAAGATAGAAAATAATAAGAAATAGGAAAATTACAGCAGAATTTCTACTGGGGATATAAATTCCTGTCTTTACAGACAATTTTTTCATGAAGAATTCTGGAAAGACGCCCTCTGTCAGGAATGGTCTTTATTTTTATTTCTTTTGCTGCTTATTTGTCTCTCTTAAAAAATGAACAGCGCCGGTACTAAAAAATTCAGCTATCAAAGGAGAACAAGCCTGGCGAATAGAAAGTGAATGACTACATTGATTTTACAATAAAAAGAAAAATTTGCATTCCCATTTATGCGATGGTTGATATGAAATACGGCTGAACTGTTCTCCTAGTAAAAAGAAGAAAAAAAACCTGCAACTGCAAAGAAAGAAAGTAAGCTTCAGTGGAAATGATGTCCCATCTGTAATACAGGTGAGCTAAATAGGGAGATTATAGATAGATAGATAGATAGATAGATAGGATATGAGATAGATAGATATGAAGATAGATAGATTTGATATGAGATAGATAGATATGAGATAGATGGATATGAGATAGATAGATAGATAGATAGATAGATAGATAGATAGATATAGGATTGATAGATAGATAGATAGATAGATATGAGATAGATAGATAGATAGATAGATAGATAGAAATTGAATTGATAGATAGATAGATAGATTAGATATGAGTATGAGATAGATAGAGATGAGATAGATAGAAGTATATCAGATAGATAGAAGGATATGAGATAGATAGATAGATAGATAGATAGATAGATAGATAGATAGATAGATAGATAGATAGATAGATATGAGATAGATACTGTAGATATGAGATAGATAGATATGAGATAGATAGATATGAGAAGATAGATAGATAGATAGAATAGATAGATTAGATATGAGAATAGATTAGATAGATAGATAGATATGAGATTGATAGATAGATAGATAGATAGATAGATAGAGTAGATAGATAGATAGATATGAGATTGATAGATAGATAGATAGATAGATAGATAGATATGAGATAGATCGAGATGAGATAGATAGAAGTATATGAGATAGATAGATAGATAGATAGATAGATAGATATGAGATAGATAGATAGATAGATAGATAGATAGATAGATAGATAGATAGATAGATAGATAGATAGATATTAAAAGAAAATATTCACAGCACTCTTAAAGATGAAAATAGAAAAAAACAAAACGTTTATTTCCACATGTTTACATCCGACATTTCGGCTCCCTCACAAAGCTGTTTTCAAGTGACAATGAGTGCAAATCCACCAGTATAAATAAGGCAAACAGTCATTAATCAATAATCAACAATTTTACATACAAAGTGTTACACAAAATCATAATCAAAAATTTTAGATAGACAGACAGACAGATAGGTAAATAGATAGGACAGATAGATAGATGATAGGGTTTGATAGATAGATGATAAAATAGATAGATAATAGTAGATATGAGAGAGAGATATGAGATAGATATGAGAAAGATAGATAGATATGAGATAAGTAGATAGAATAGATAATAATAGATAATAGATATGAGATAGATAGATAATAAAGAGATAGGGTAGATAGATATGAGATAGATATGAGATAGATATGGGATAGATAGATAGGATATGAGATAGATAGATAGATAGATAGATATGAGATAGATAGATAGATAGATAGATAGATAGATAGATAGATAGATAGATAGATAGATATGAGATAGATACAGTGGAAGCCAAAAGTATTGGCACCCCTGCAATTCTGTCAGATAATACTCAGTTTCTTCCTGAAAATGATTTCAGTCAAAATTCTTTGGTTTTAAATTATTCATTTATTTTGCTTGCAATAAAAAAAACAAAAAAAAAAAAAAAAACCACACAAAAACCCCCAAAAATGGCGGGACAAAGATTGGCACCCTAGCCTATATTGGGTGCCAACTTTCCTTTAAAACCGTTTCCCCGGAAACCTAAATGAGTTTTACAATGCTCTGCGGAATTTTAGACCATTCTTCTTTGGCAAACTGCCCGGTCCCTGAATTTTAAAGGGGGCCTTCTCCAAACTCCCTTTTTGAGATTTTCCCCACGGGTGTTCTGGGGGGTTCGGTCTGGACTCTTTGCGGCCTTTTTAAAGGCCCCGTCTTCCTCTAAAACCCATTTTCTGTTTTTTTTAAAAGGGGTTTTTTTGGGTAAAGTCCTGCTGGAAGACCATGACCTTGGGGGAGCCCACTTTCTCCACTGGCCCTACATTTGTGCAAAATTTTTTGGGTATTCTTCGCTTCAAAATCCCCATGCACAGGTAAAGCAGCCCAGTGCCAGAGGCAGAAAAGCAACCCCAAAACTCGGGCCTCCGCCATTTTTGAGTAGGCCGTGTTCTTTTCTTTGAAGGCCCTTTTTTTTCCCTGAAAAAATTTTATGTTGATCCCTTTTTCCCCAAAAAGGTCTACTTTTTTTTCATCTGACCAAAAAAACATTTTTCCCAAAACGTTTTAGGCTTTCTCAGGTAATTTTGGGAAACTCCACCTGGTTTTTTTTTTGTGGGGTAAGAAGGGGGGTTTTCCCGGGTATCCTACCATACAGTCCCTTTTTTTTTGACGCCCCGGATAGTCGGGTTGCATCGTACCTCGGACTGAGGGCAGCTTGAATTGTTTGGAGTTAGTGAGGTTCTTACCACCATCCGCACAATTTGCTTGAAATCTCTCGTCAATTTTTCTTTTCCTCCACATTAGGGAGGTTGCCACGTGCCATGGGGGTTGCCCCAGTGCCCTAGGGAGGGTTTGCCCCAGTGCCATGGGGGGGGGTTAGCCACTACCATGGGGAGGTTTGCCACAGTGCCATGGGGGAGGTTAGCCACAGTGCATAGGGAGGGACCCCCAGTGCCTAGGGAGGTTGCCCATCCCCCATGGGGGAGGTTAGCCCCATGCCATAGGAGGGACCACAGGCCATGGGTTTAAACTTTGGAGGTTAGCCACAGTTTTCCATGGGCTTTATTTCTTTAGACACTTGAGGTTAAAACAGGAAATTAGGTCTTTGAGATGGCTTTGCCCTTTAGGTTGCTCAGGCTTCCTCACAAAATTTTGGATTCTCAAAATCCCCAGACAGTTCTTTGGTCTTCTTTCTTTTCTCCATGCTCAATTGGTCAAACAAGGACACGGACAAGGTTTAGTCAACTTTAATCCATGTAACTGGCTGCAAATGTGATTTTAAATTATTGCCAACACCTTTAGGGCCACGGTAATTTAAGGGTGTTAATTCCCAAATTAGGAAGCACACATGATTTTTTCAAACAGTGCCCAATACTTTTGTCCCCCCCCTTTTTAGTTTGGTGGGAAATTTTACCAATTTTGGTTTTTGACAATTTTTTTGTGGTTTTCCATTGAAGCAAATTAAAAAGAAGATAATAATACCCAAAAAATTTGTGATTGCAAAATTTTAGGGGGAAATGAGTATTATTGAAGAATTGCAGGGGGGCCCAAAACTTTGGCACCCCTGTAGATTTGAAAATAGTTAATAGAAAAAAAAGATAGATAGTAGGTAGATAAGATTAGATAGATATTGAAAAAATTGAAAAAAAAAAATTTTTTTGATTTAAATAGAAAAAAGGGTAGATAGAAATAGATATTGGATAAGGGTTGATTTGATAATTTGATAAAAGAAAAAAAGATAGATTAGATAGGAAAAAGATAGTTTAAAAAAATAGGTTAAAGAAAAAGATAGATAGATAGTTAGATAGAAATAGATAATAAAAGAATTTAAAAAAAAATTCACGCATCTTAAAGATGAAAAAAGAAAAAAACAAAACGTTTATTTCCCATGCTTACATCCGCATTTCGGGTCCCTCACAAAATGTTTTCAAGTGACAATGGGTGCAAATCCCCCAGTATAAATAAGGCAAAAAAAATCATTAAACAAAATCAACAATTTTACATAAAAGTTTACACAAAATCATAATCAAAAATTTTTTGATAGACAGGACAGAAGAAAAAAAGGTAAAATAGATAGATAATAATAGAAATTGAAAAAGATAGTAAAAGATGGTTTATTTAAAATTTCCTTTTTCCTCTATAGTCATAGCAGTACCAAATAAGCATTCATGGGGTCCCATTTTAGCAATCTGCTAAAAAATTCTCTTTTTCCCCATAAAAGCAACCCCATATGCCCATTCTTTTTTATATGATAAAAACCAGGTCATACGAAATTAAAAAAGGATTTTATGGCCCATCACGAATCCATTTTTATTTTTAGTTCCCCAAACCAAATCCCTTCTCCCATATGATGATAACATTTCCCTATGAGCATTCCCATGTTCCCCCATAATCATACCAATCCCCTATGAGAATTCCCCTCTTGCCTTGTGACCAAAATAACCCCCTTTGTTAATTCCACAGTCCCCATATGATCAGAACAAATTTCCATCTCCCCGATCTTTCAATTTCCCTTTAGTAAACCGTATTTCCCCCTTAGTATATCTTTTCCTTGAGCATTCCCACATTTTCTGCACTGCTCCCCCATTGACCTCTGCAGAGAGATCAGTGATTATTACTTATTTAATCAATAAAGTCTGTGTCTGTCTTCTTCATCAGTTTTGTAAGATTAGACTGAAAGCCTTTGGTTTATTTCTTCCTACGCAGCAGAGTCACTGAAAAATATGCTTAAATGTGACCTATTAAGAAACTGACTGCAACATCTCCCCATCCTCCTACCCCACTAATTACTCATCTATAATTATTTTCCTTGGATCTCTCTGACCTTTTGTGTTTTCTCTTACAAACAATATTTTTCTGTAATATTGTTTAATCAACTATGATAAAATAAAGTATTTAATAACGCGGAAAAGACAATAGAAGCCTAGAGTAACACAATACATCACGATATTTACAAATATTATTATTATTATTATTTATTTTAGAGCGCCATTGATTCCAGGGCGCTGTACATTCAAGGGGAGTTACATACATAACAAATGTAAAACAAATACAATGGTGACAATAAATGACTAGCAACTGATACAGAGGGGGGAGAGTGATGTTAGATGGTTGCAGGTTCAGGTGTCAGGTAGGTGTTCACATCTGGGCAAAGGGTGTGCATGGATGTCAGGGCTACCAGTGTGGGATGACTGGGAGATGTAGTCCACTGGCTGTACTCACAATAGTGCTTGAATACTTAAAGAGAACCTGTCACATAGGTTACGCCCCCGTTGCTGAGGGCAGCACAAGCAAGTGTCAGACCTGCTGTTTCCAGCGCTGTGTCCCTTATTCTGTAAGATGCTGCAGTTTTCGTGTATTTAATGCTCAGATCTGCAGTTTTCAGCCAGAAGAGTCATTCGAAGAGTCCTTCAAAGAGTCAGTTTTTTTCAAACTCGGCCAATCGGAGGCTAGCCCCGCCCATCTCAACTGACAAACCTATTACTTTGAATAGGTAGAAACATGTGAATAACTTTCAATGGGCGGAGCTAGCCTTTGGTGGGCGGGGCTAACACCTACTCATGAATAAGAGTGGGTAAATGCTCTAAAACTGCTGCATATTACAGAATTACAGGGACACAGCGCTGGAAACAGCAGGTCTGACACTTGCTTGTGCTGCCCTCAGCAACGGGGGCGTAACCTATGTGACAGGTTCTCTTTAAGTATTCAGATTTCAGTCTCTTCCACACTATCACAATTGTAGAGGCACTTACAGCTTAACACCTGGGTTCTTTAGGCCAATTATATGGTGAACAGAGGTTTTGGGAGCGAAAGTGGGATGCAAGCCGATTATGCTATTGTCACCGACAAAGAGAGCTGTAAAAAAGGATGACCTGATCAAAGGACCTAGCATGTCTGTGCATTACAGAAATGGTCAATTCACCTTCAGTAGCCCCATGCAAGGACGTTCCAAGAATAAATTGAACTGAAGGTCGGTTGAAGAAATTTCTCCCCCCCTTAACATGCTGTGATACCCGCTGTGACACATTGCATCACCATTACCACTGCCTGAATATACAAAACACTATAAAAGCTCTATTTATAAAACTACTAAATAATTGCCATATATTTACCATATAACATTGCTACCTATCTCCACCACATAGTGACTGAATAATACTGCAACACCATGACCACATATCACCACCACATATTGACTGCATAATACCACCACACTTGACCACATAGCACCAACACATAATGACTGAGTAATACCACCACATAGTGGATGAATACTACCACAACATCATGACAACTTATCACCACCACGTGGTGACTGAAAAATACTGCCACACCAGGACTACTTATCACCACCACATAGTGGTTGAATAATATGTCCACACCATGACCAGATATTAACCCCATAGGGGAAATTGGGAAAATTTCCAAAACACCTTTAAAACCCTTTCCAACCCCATAGTGACCCGAATAAGCCCCCTTTCACCCGACCAAATTTTCAAACCAAAACCTTTAAAATGAAAGAATTAAAACCTCCACACCATGTCCGATATCACCACCCCTTTGTGAAATTAATAATTTTCCACTCTTTACCAAAATATCTCCCCTCATAGTGGGTGAAAAGATAACTTAAAACCATGACCACATATCATCACCACTTTGTTACCTTTAAAAAATTAAATGCCACACCAAAGACCCGATTTAACCACCACTTAGTGGGTAATTAAAACCCCCAGGAAACCCCCGGGCCACATATCACCCCCCCATAATTTACTGAATAATACCTCCACCCATTGGGCCCCCAAAAATCCCTGACACCAGGGCCGACCAATACCAAAACCCGGGGTCAAAACCAAAGCCCGCTGCCCAAAGGGGCCCAAAGGGGCCCCACAATAACCCGCGGGCGGGAGCTTTGGGCCCCCATTAAAGCCTGCTCCCCCATGGGGGCCGGGCCAGACGCTGTTTCCCCTTTTAAAGGGTTTTTTCCCCTCACCCCAACCTTTGGGGCACTGACAGTAAAATAGTATGTTTTTGTTTTTCCCTTTAAAAGTCAATCAGAAAGGGTTTTGAAGCAATTTTTTTCTGGTCTGTTTTGGGTTTCTTCCCCGAGGGGCCCCCTACCCAAAGGGCCCACTAACCTATCTAACGGGGGGCTACCTAGCTACCTGGGGGGTTACCAAAGTTTCCTGGTGCTCCCGGCCTACCTATCTAACCCGGTGGCCTGCCCCACCCACCAAACCCTTTTGCCCCTTTTCCTACCTTAATTTGGGAATTTGAATTTTTGAGGGGTACAGGGGGTTTTTGTAGCAAAGTCCCAAAACCCCTGTTTTTTTCTCCCCCCTTAGGAGGGCCTTTTTTTTCCCCTAAACTAAGGCCTGTACTCGTTCTCCCAACCCTGAAAAGCTTGTTCAGAGGTGGTGGACAGTGAGGGAAGTACTGGGAAAGGGGGGGATTCCAAAATTATTTTTTGTCCAAATTTGCAGGTGGGGGCCCGGGGGAAGTTATCATGGTGGGGGGGGTCTGATGCTAAAGAAAAAAGGGGAAATGAAAGACTCCCCTTTGAGAAACATTACCTGTGGGGTCCCCAAGATGTAACTGTGTACACTGGGAGCTTCCAAATAGCAAATTTTATGGGGGGTTTAATTTTACAGTCTGCGGCCCGGCCAAAATTCTCACCTTACGTTTTGGTAGTTTAATATCCCTGAAAAATTTTTGTTTACTGTTTTAAAATATTAACCCTGGATTAGAAAAAGTACAGAAAAAATAGAAAAGGAATAATAATAATTTCATTTAGCAAAATTAAACCCTAAGTATTTTTTGTACTTAATTAAATTCTGCAAATGATTGCATGTTTAACTCCTATAATGATAAAAAAGTTTAAAAGAAAGGAGAAGTTTAAGGAAAATTTTAAAAAAATTATTTTTAAAAACCCAAGATAAAAAAAAAATGCCCCCTTTTTTTCCCAAACCCAAAAAACGCTTCCCTTTTGGGGAAAAAATAAATTTAAAAATCATTTGGGTTTAAAAGGGGATGCTTTTCAAATGGGAATTAACCCAAATTTTATTTTTTAACACATTATCTTATATCTTATATTTAAAAAAAAAGGAAAAAAATTTTAAAAAATTTTTTTAAATTTTTTTTTTTTTTTAATTTTTTAAAAAAAGTTCCAATTTTTTTAAAAATGTTTTTTTGTTTTTTGTTGGGTTTCAAAAAATTTTTTTTTTAAAAAAAAAAGGTGTTTTTTTTGAAAAAGCCCCTTAAAGGCCCCCCCCCCAATTTCCAAAGAATTTAAAAACCCCAAAAAAAAAAAACAAGCCCTAACCTTATTGGGGCCTTAATTTTTGGGTTGTTTCCCCGAAAAAAAATTCCTTGGGGTTAATTAAAAAAGGGGAAAGGGGTTTTTTTATACAATAATTAAAACTTTCAACGGTTTTAAATTTCAAATTTTTTTAATACATTGCTTATTGGTTAATGCCCGGTTAAAGGGGATAAGAGAAAATTTTATCTGCCCCGAGTGCCACAAGGTTCTCGTTTACCAATTTTTAAATCTCACTTCCCGTTTAGACAAAAGAGTTGGGAGTACTTTCCTTTTGGGGTTTGGAAAAGAAAAAAAAAAGTGGATTTTCTTTAAAAAAGATTTTGATTATAAAATCTTTTTTAAAAGCATTTGTTTTCACTCCTGGCAGTTCTGTTGTTTTGGTTTTTGATGTAAAGATTAAATCTCTTGCACTTTTGTCACAAAGGGCAGGTTTTTAAAACCCGAAAAAAATAGAAAAGCGATATGCTAATCACGGGTTTTTAGAAACCAAACCCCAGCATTACCCGGGGAAATGTGGGGGAGGGAAACTGCCCGCGTGGGGTTTAAAACAACTTTGGGGAGACAAAACAGAAGGGGGAATCCTCAGGTCATTACATATCACATTAGACAATTTGGCATTTGTTTCGTAAAATGTAAATGCATCACTGTGGGGTCCAGATTTCTTAGCTCACAAAGAATGGTATAGACTGGATACAATTGTAACAGGTCCTCAGATATAAGAAATATTAGGTCTGTACTTATTTTTCAGCTTCCATATGTTGAAGAGGTGTCCCCATCTTAGACATTTATGGCATATTGATGGGATGTGCCACAAACATCTGATAGGTGCGCGTCCCACCTCTCTTATGCTTAGCTACATTCGGAATTCCCATTGAAATGTATGGAGAATGCCACACAGGCATAGGAACTAATGGGCAGAGGGACCCAAATGCTTTGACTGCATGGGTGCCCTGACTTTCTTAATGGCAGCCCTGCTTTCAGGGGCCCATTCTCAAGATAAGTGTGAGTCCAAAAGGTGGGACCAGAATCTATCAGACACTTATGGCATATCCTATCAATATGCCATCAATTTATGGGATTGGAGCATCCCAAGACTATTTCAATTCACTAATTTTACATAATGGCTGAAGGTGATGCAAAACTGAAATACAAAGAATACTATAAACTTACACAAATTTTCATTATACAGTGATGGAAGTTAACCTACCTTATTCTTTATAAAAAAAATATAGAGAATTGGGAGCAAAAAGGAGAAAAGATTAAAGAAACCAAAAATTTCCTTTAACCTTTTAACGACAATGGATGCACGGGAATCACTGGCTCATACATACAGGCGCAGTGTAGAGCCAATACCACAAGTCTGGCTCAGGCACCACCTTTACCCTGGTCTGTTCTTCTGCAGGTCATACTTACAGGGCAGTGTAGAGCCAATACCACAAGTCTGGCTCAGGCACCACCTTTACCTGGTCTGGCTGTTCTTTGCAGGTCATACATACAGGACAGTGTAGTGCAATACCACAAGTCTGGTCAGGCACCACCTTTACCCCGGTCTGACTGTTCTTCTGCAGGTCATACATACAGGACGTGTAGAGCCAATACCACAAGTCTGGCTCAGGCACCACCTTTACCTGGGTTTGGCTGTTCTTCTGCAGGTCATTTCATACAGGGCAGTGTAGAGCCAATACCCAAGTCTGGCTCAGGCACCAAACCCTTTACCTGGTCTACTGTTCTTTCTGCAGGTCATTACATATAGGGCAGTGTAGAGCCAATACCACAAAGTCTGGCTCAGGCACCACCTTACCCTGGTCTGGCTGTTCTTCTGCAGGTCATACATATGGGCATGTGTAGAGCCAATACCACAAGTCTGGCTCAGGCACCACCTTTACCCTGGTTCTGTTTTTCTGCAGGTCATACCATACAGGGCAGTGTAGAGCCAATAACCAAGTTGGCTCAGGCAACCACCTTTACTGGCCTGGCCCGTTCTTCTGCAGGTCATACATATAGGGCAGTGTACGGCCAATTTCCACAAGTTGGCTCAGGCAACCTTTA